>JAEPRB010000164.1:0-91522 GCA_016758965.1 Circinella minor
AATCTACTTTTTTTCTTCAAATTGCGGTCTCTGAAAATCTAGGAAATTGTCAAAATCGTAGATTTTCCATAGATTTAGACAATCAGTCTCATACCATAGATTTTCAGTCGCCTGGAAAACTGTAGTGGTAGTATAACAACAGAAACTTATATGGTTTTATGAATAGCTAGTTCGTGTTAGACTAGGGATGAAGGTCTATAAGTATATATGTCCCCTCTCGCCTTTTTACCTTTTTTTTATTATGTGGCATTCACTAAAGCTCATATTATTAGTATCATAGACTACCTATCCTTTTTTATATTTTGCTTTTATTCCCGTGTATTTTTGCCCAGTCATTAAAGTGAAGAAGAACAATTACAGAATATGTACTTGTAGGATAGAATCGACAGTCTTTAGTATATGACACGAGATTTATCGCCAGTCAATAGCGATATCTGAGTATGAACAGAGTACATTAGCAGTAACTTCTCTGATGTCGCTAGTTATATGTAACTACTTTACATGAATTATGCCCAGTAGGATCAGCTACTAGCATTATGGTACCTTGACTATCTATAAAGTAAACTATTTATTTTTGCAATGTATATATCTAATCTTTCTTTAAAGAAGGTCATTTTAAGCGCAAAACACTTGTACTGCGTACTATAATTCATGACATCATTGTTAGGTAGTCAGGGAAAAGACTTCAAAGCGATCATGAGGTGCTGCTTTCTGCATTCTTTTATTTTCGGTTGCTTACTATCGTCTACGGGGATATTAACAACCTTATGGTATTTAAAAGATCAATCCGAGCCCATACTTTTTATCGTTGCTGTCGTAGCTTTTATTGGTTTGTCTCGAACACTACCAACGCTGCTTAAAAAGTTGTACTGCTAATATTATGCAAGTCGTACACGTCTTATCCATTACAATAACTCTCCTCTAACGCTCGTATTCTATTAGTATCTTTTATTGTTTGGCTGAAGAAGGAATTATTAATTCCTAAAGAATGCACTGAGTATGTGAGCTTAAATTATCTTGGTTTACTACGATTAGCAATCTTTCTATTATTTTTCTCTATATAAATGTCATTATAGTATAGCGTACAGCGGTTATTTTTTTTCTACAAGAGCCGATCAAAAAACGTGGAGACGCTGTATATAAATCAACTAGTACCATCGCTACCTCAAAACATGCGCATATATTTGATTAAAGCTTTGGGATTTTTGTTTCATTATAATTATTATAAACAATCTAGCAAAGAGCTTTTTAAAGCGCTCACAAAACAAGTTCAGTTACTGGATGCTTTTGATCTTTTCTTTATTTTGCAACAACTTGAGAAAAATGGCGACATCATAACACCTGAAATTTTGATTCTTTTGAGGCATGTGCATAAAACTTTGGAACTTTTTATTAAAGAAAATAGAACTACTTTTCTAAAATATACAATTATAGCTGATGTCCATAAAAATATGCACCCTAGTTTGCTTCTATTCTTGGAGAATAAAATACTAATACTTATGATTTCTTAATTGGCGATATATTATCAATGTTTTTACTCGTAAATGCTATTTATTCTTTTGTATCACTAATAAAACTCTGACGAATCAAATAAAGCATATGTAATATATTCACGTACAGTATGGTAGTGTTGGGTCTACAACGACCGAATTTTTTTTCACTTAATTAAATAGATATAGAATAAGGTTTATTAAAATGAAAAAATAAATAAATACACGAGGGAGACCTTTTAATATTTATCTGTGTCTTTATTTTCTCTTGGCTTGATTTCGTTGTTATTTTTATAGCCCGAGCTTATGTCTTCATACAAATTCTCTTTAGCTCACAACTCTAGTCAGTAACAAAAAAATTCAGGGGGCCTTGTGCACTGGCAGTCAGTGTCGAGCTTAGACCTATGAAGTGAATATACTGAACAGCGCACGGTATTTATGATTAAGTTATTATTTGCTTGTGCAGCATATATATGTCATGGCAAAACTACTGTTTTCAAAGAAGAAAATGTTCTTTTCGTCGAAGGTATTGTATTGTATTGTATTTTTGTTGTAGAACAATGAATAATAATAATAATAATAATTACAGATACAGTGGATTAAAAATATAAATTATTTTTCATTCAATATTATATCACATAAATTTCTATAACAATATTATATTATGTCAGTTCTAAACGGTTGTATTCTTTTACATTTCCGCCAGTTGGTAAGCGGACAAGTAGGAAATGGCCAGTGCTGAAAACTCTTCTTGAATAATTAATTATAGCAATTATTAGAATGAAAAGTAAAGGCATGAGAAAAGGTATTATTTATTTTGGCCTAGATGTGTCTTATAGTATGTACAATATTGACTTAATATTTACTTATCTGTTGGTGTTAGGAAACCAAATATAATTTGATTGCGCTACCGCTCGTTGATTTTTTAAAGTACTTCTTCGGATGAAATAATTCGAGTAAATACACTGTCTTTTCTGTTTACTTTGCTTTTATATTATTAACATATATTTAATGTTATATAATTTTCAACCCTTCCTAACAGGTATATCCTTCGGTGTTGGATTATAATAAATAAATAAGTAAAAATTGAAATAATAGTGTGTACCGTACTCAACTTGGGGATATACAAGTATAATCGCTTTAACATCTATAGAACTATTTTTAAAGTATTGATAGGCTGATCCTTCATTATTATATAACAATAATTCATTGTCCACTTGATTTAGATATAATAGGTATTCTGCGGTAGCTGAAGACGTAAATACAAAAAAGAAAAACAAATTAATGGGTATATACGATAAAGGAGCTTTTTAAACGCGTTGGATATATCAGTTTACAATTGGTAGAAGGTTATGTTTAAGGTCAGAAATATAAAAAGTCATCAATTTGCTGCTTAATAAAAAGAATAAGATTGTTCGTTAAATATATTGGCCTTCTGGTAGTGTAATTATGCTCATAATAATATTAATAATAATAAGACGATGTAAGTAAAAAAGAATGTTAGTTCCCGAAAGAGCGATAAAAAGTCTCTTTACAAAATATGAAGAATTGAAATCAATATTGGATTTTTAACTCTTGAGAACGCTCAACAACCAGGCCAGAAAAGTCACGAAACTGTAAAAGATAATTTTTGCGGTTAAAAAGGATTATTCAAATCTTTGGAGATCTCTTGACGACTCACTCGGAATAACGAACCTTAGTATCCACACTGTAACTTATCTCTAAAACTAATGAAAGAAATAGTTGCCTTGTGTGATATATTTATTTTGCTCATCCAAATCGCCTCAGTAAAGTAATGTTCCTATTAATAAACGTGCTACTTTATAATTTTAAAATAATACGTCAAAATTGATTGCTTCCTCATAGTATAATATTATAACTTATACTGGTGTAACTTGCTATAAAAGTCCAATAATTAAACTTAAAAGCTAAACGGCGAAACTTTATGTTGAGGGACCTGCAGTTTCGTCCATAACACATGAGTATCGTCACTAGTACTTTGTTATAGGTTATTCTTTGATAAATTATAATGATTGTTTTTAATATGATGTCGTTCTGATTAAAAATAAAGTGCCAGTAGATTTCTGTAAGCAGTGGTTAGCAGAATACTATGGCATCACATATTCATGCTAAATGTTGATTCGTCCAATATTTTATTTTCTTCTAGTGCAAAATATTTTTAGAGAGAGCTAAGAGACAAAGAAAGTTGTAGTGCATATAAAACACAAATACACAAAGAAAGTAGTAAAATAATTTTGGTGCTGTATGCAGAGTGCGTACTTCTCACAAACAATCAAAGTAGCTCGCATTTATTATGTAGTAATGTAGTAAATAGTTATATATGCTGTTACTAACAAATATGCATTTAATTTATGGGCGTGCGTCATACCTCAATCGATTTTTGTCACGCGCTAGTTCGTCTTGCTTTATTTATAAAAATCTTGAATTAAGAAAATTATCTTGCGTCTGATTTTTTTTAGTATACTCTTTCCTTCTTCCTTCTTGATTTTTTTTTTTTTTTGAAAAAATCTATTATAAAAAAATGACAATCGAGTATCCTGTTGAACAGAAGGTACCTAAAGCATTTCCCAAAAATAAAGGGCCACCGCCAAACATTGAGTGGCCAGTAGCTACTGTAGACCAAGTTATACAAAAAACTCTTAAAGAAGCCGCCGAAGCCAAAGAAGACCCATTTATTTTTGATAAGCCCATCAAACGCGTTGCCGTCATTGGTGCAGGTGCTGCTGGTGTAAGCCAACACTTTTTTCGATTTTTTTCTTGCTTTCTTTCTTTCAGTGCAATATATATATATATAGTTATATGGTTTTGTGAATAATTTAACTTATTTATTTCAATAGCTACCTACAGCAAAGTCATTAAAAGAGCATGGTATTGAGGTTAGAATTTTCGAGCGTATGGAAGACGTGGGCGGTATATGGTAAGAATAATAATGACAAATAAGTAGAGGGGGAGTAGAGGGGGGAACCTGCCTGTTGTGACGCTATCAATTAGTTATGGGTTTGAGCGAATATACATAAATGTTTTATTTAAAACTGTGATTTTTTACCTAGGTTATACTCAGAAGAAACAGATGAAAAACCGAGAATCCCATGTGATACATATCGCACACGACAAAAGCCTTTAGATGAAGAAGAAAAAATAGTTGAAGCTACTCCAGAAGAACGACTCAAGAAATTGAAACATGCGCCACCATCTGCATGCTATCCTGACTTGCATAACAACACTGCTGCTCCTTTAATGATGAATTATGAAGATTTTCCTTGGCCAGAAGGTACTTCCTGGTACCTTCCTTATCATGATATTCAAACCTATTTTAAAAATTATGCAAATCACTTTGGGCTCTATGATCATATGGAGTTAAGCACAAGTGTTGAATATGTTCAGCGGAATGACAATAATGATGATCATCTATGGACATTGACGTTACGCAAGTCCGAATATATCAATGACCGGACAATGATCCGTTACAAGACTTGGACAGAGTCTTTTGATGCAGTAGCTGTAGCATCTGGCGCATATAACGATCCATTTCTACCCAATTTTTCTAACTTGAGCGAGTATAATGTCAATTATCCAGAACGAATTATCCATTCTAAACAGTATCGTCATTATCAAGATTATATCGGAAAGGTAAAAACAACCACAAACAGATATGTGGATGCTGATACTGTTGAGATTTTTTTAAAATAAATAGAGGAAAATTAATGATTAAGACCAAATGTATAGAATGTACTTATCGTGGGTGGTAATATTTCTGCTATCGAGATAGCCCAACGTTTGGATGGTATTGCCGATAATGTTTACATGTCAATGCGTGGTCCATTTGTATCCATTAGTAATATTCTTAATCTTGCACGATCAGGTTTATCCGATAATATAATCCGCAAGCCAAACATTCGGGCCTTTTCAGATTTTCAAGGACAAGTTAACGGGTCAATCACTTTTGAAGACGATACCATGGTGGATAGCATTGATCGTGTCATTTTTTGTACTGGCTATGTCAATGATTTGGGATTTTTGGGACCACTGCGCGCCTATGGAACAAGCGCTGAAGAAGCAGAAGAACAAGAAACACAAGGACCTTTAGTAATTACCAATGGTATGCGACCTGTTAATACTTACCGAGACATTTTTGCTATCCGTGATCCAACATTAGCATTTGTGGGTACCCCAGGTCATTTAACAAGTGTACAGTTCTTTTATTATCAAGCACAAGCTGTGGCACGTGTATGGGCTGGATTGGCATGCTTACCTTCACGACCTAAGATGCGACACTTTGTAAAAACAAACATGTATCCATTCCCCCCCTTTGACATGAATTTATTGGGCTGTATATTGTTTTCGCAACAATTCGTTACTTGGCTAAATGAACATGCAAAACAACAAGATAGAAAGAAGAATGTGAATGTACTGAAAGGTGTGGATCCATCGTTGGTTGAACTTTGGGATGAGCTTAAGGAACAGTACAAGAAACGTACCACTGAAATTTTAGCAAAACGTAGTACTATTGTTCCCACTAAATCGTATAATCATAAATTATAATTTTTAAATGTTATTAGTTTACTTGTATGTGGTTGAAAAACTGGATAAATAAATGTTATTTCTCGTAGTTTAGTATCAATGACAACAGTAATCGTGTCTGCGGATGGAAATATGCATACTCAGCCTTGCTGTAAATGTTGCTTAGTTACACATAAATTCGTGCGCGTGGTATAAATTTGTTCTTTTGCAGCTGAGTGAAAGGGGTGAAAAAAAAGGAAAAGGGCTAGAACTAAGAAAGTCCCTTTTTTTAATCCCATTACTCTTTCCCCCCTCTCCCTTATTACATGCTCATATTCACATAGGACTATTATATATATTCTTTCAAATTGAGGGAGAAGAAAAAAATAAAGAAAAAGAAATCATGACTACATTAGCAACACTTCATTTTGAAAATGCGTTTTGGTCCAAACAACGACCCAATGATCCCCTTCCAGATTTTCAAACGGGGTTACAAGCTCTCCATAATAAGTTAAATCAAAGCAAGGTGGAAAATGATGAATTCATTAGCTTTTTCAAAGAGCGTATAACCATTGAAGACAATTATGCCAATCGCTTGGGTGACCAAGCTAAGGGTACCTTAAAATCGTCCGGATTTGGTCGCGATGAAGGTGCTGTGTTAAAAAATTGTTTTGAAAATATGCGAATGGCAAGCAGTCGGTTTGGGATGCAACATAAAGAAACAGCAACAGCAATGACGGATACCGTACTTAAACCTTTAAACAAGTTTCAAGACGAGTATAAACGGTCGATTACGACGAGTAAACAGTCAGTAGATGCAGCATTGAAACAGTTTGATGGATTGGTCAAGGATATGGAGCGTGCAAAGGTTGTGTATCAAAAGAGGTGGAAAGAAGCCATGACTGCTGGTGAACACTGGCAGCAACAAAAGAAAGAAGAAGAAACTGCTGCTGCTATTGCCGCTGTAGAGAAAGAAGAACAGGAAACAGTCGGAGACGAAGATGAAGAGAGAGACGAAGAGATTAATGGACTGGAAAAGCAAGACTCACAGGAAAATGTCGAAGAAGAAATGAGTGATAAAAAGGAAAAAGAGGACAAAAAAAATGAGCAACAAGGGCAAGAAGAAGATGAAATTAGTAATGAAATGATTCTGATTGGTAATCAGCGCATGTCTCGCGTCGAATTGAATAGCATGGTGTCTAAAATGCGTAGCGAGGTCAAAGTGGGTGACTACCGTGTCCCAATTTTAGGAAAATATCAAAACACATCAACAGGTGAAAATATATCCATTTGGCTTCAACATAATTTATCTCAATGTAAGGATTCACCTGCTATGGCAGATGTTGTTGCTCAACAATTGATTCATCCATTGGGTATCTTACGCCTTGTTGGCCAACGTGGTAACAAGTTTTCTCCGTCACCACAATCTTATTATCAATGGCAAAATGTTCCTCAACAACAGCAACAGCAACAAGTACAGAAATTAAAAGACCAAGAGGATGATTCTAGCACTGGAACAGCTTCTAATTATGGGTTTGGATTTTTTGAACGGATTGGGGGTCAACCTATACCTGGTGAGGAAGTGTTTAAGCGTGCACAAAAAGAAGCAGCATTGGCTGATGAAGCTTATCGTGCAGCTGTCAAACGAAATGATCAAATGCGGATGGTTGTGGAACAAGCATTGGTAAAAAAAAAGAACTTTAACTCCTATTTATTATTTAGTCGATTTATATATGTAATTATTGAATTGAGATGTTCGTGTTGTATTTTCTTGATTGATAGTTTGCTCATTTTGCGGAAATGGAACAGGTGGAATTAAAACGGCTAACTGTTTTAAAACAAGGTACAAAAAAAAAGAGGACAAAGGAAGGAGGGATCGTATAATTTTAGTTATGTGAAAAAAAACAAAGAAAGTGCGGACCAAGATATATTTATAGTTAAAGATTCTTTATTTATAAACAAATTTCAGCTATTGCTTCTTTTTCTTTGTGTATCTCGGAAATGTTACCGGGAGACAAAGCTATCGTTGACCAAATGCTTGTATATCAAGAATCCCTAAAACCTGAACAAGATATTCAATACATTATTCAACAATACTGTGTTTCTAGTTTTTCACCTAAACCTATTTTATATGATAATCTAAACCATGGCGTCGCACAAGGTAAATGTTATTATTGTTTTTTTCCTAATGATTCGGCCGCGAATCATTAGGAGAAAAACAATATCCGATTGAACTGCTGAAGTCAACAAAAAGCTATTCTTCCAGTTTCGCATATTCACATAAACATGTATTTTTTCTAGATCAAATATTTGGTGTTCCTCTCAACGACCTCGGTAAAATACGCGACGATAAGGTACCTAAATTCATTCATTGTCTTTTGGAAGCTGTTGATAAAGGTAGAGTTTCTTCGTTTCAATATAAAAAAAGTATTTGGATAATGATTATAATAAACGGATGAAAAAAAAAACCGTTTTGATTTTCTGGAGATTAAACAATCTATTCCATATTGTACGCAGGATCCGAGGCACTAGACGAAAAAGGTAAATATACTTTTCTTTTTTAGTGAAGTTGGGTAAAAAACAACATACTAAACTATTTTTTTTTAAAAATAGAAAAACAACAGCTATGGTCAGCCCGACTTCCTTTAGACCGAATTCATGCGATATGCGCTGACCTTAATATACCCAGCAGTCAAATTACAGTCGAGCAATTACAACAGTATGAACCGGTGACACTTGTTGCTATCCTACGTTTATATCTTTTAGAACTACCTGAATGTTTGATGACATTTGAATTTTATGATGCTGTTCAAGCTTTGTATACAACCAGTAACGGTAAGTAAAATATTCTAAAAAGGATGCAAAAGAAGAACACGAGCCAACAACACAACCTTCTCCCATTGACCATCGATGTCATGACAACTACCGACGAAAAAAAGCTACACCCTGTTAATTTTGTTTCTGTTGTATTTTTTTGACATAGTTGAACAAGACGATAATTTACGAGTACCTTCGTTAAGTAATTTGATAGCAACTTTACCAGGAATCCATTTTGCTACATTAAAATACATTTTATCTTATATTCACAAGTAAGTGTCTACAATATATAACGCGTAATACTATTTGTTTTTTTAATATTATCATTAGTACATCCATCCCCCCAAAAAGAGTCGAGAGTCTAAAAGCTATTTATGACACTATTTTGTTATAACTAGGGCTGTACAACAAGATGATATTCAGGCGGTTGGTCAATCATTCGGACCAGTCATTTTACGACCACGAGTAGAGTCATTAGCAACATTGACAAGCCCCATGCCGACATTATTTGCTAAAGATTTGTTAAATCATTATGACACTGTATTTAGTGAATCTACCCTTAAATCACATGCTGAGAGCGAAAAACGGCGCCAAGCACGTCCATTGATAGCAACAAATTATCCTTTAACTATGTCATCATCATTAGTAGGAATACCAACATCGACTAGTAATGCCACTAATAATAATGATGCATCTTCTCCTCCGGCACCAAGTCCGACAAAACCACGACGTGGTATCATGTCTTTTATGCGTGGCAACAATAACAGTAATAGTAATGAAACATCAGCAATGAATAACACCGACACTAATAGATGGATGGGGGTGTTTCAGCGTAATAATTCAGTATCATCCTCATCGGCATCAACGAATTCATCGTCGGAGCAACAAAGAGCTTCATTTAGTCGACCAACACCGCCGATCCCAACAACTGTAACTGCTATTACCCAAGGATCACCTCCTTCCTCCCCGACGATGAGAAACAATACCGGTATCAATAAAGAAGATTCATCGTCAACGCCATCATCTACTATTTCTAAAGTAGAAGATAACAAGTCAGAAGGAGCTACTACTAAACAAATAGTATTTGATGCAACAGAGGAGTCGCATAATGATAACGGTGAACTAGATCCATTTTTTGACGACGACTAAACTAATAAAAGTAAACAGAAACTTTATTTTTATATCACTTTCTTATTTTGTTTTTATGGAGACAAATTTGAATTGTGTAAATCTCCATCGCCTGTCCACACTCATTCAACTTATGGATTGCAAAGTAGTGAGCTCTAGCTTATTACGATGTTATGAAGATTGAAAAAATTGTACTGAAATCGGAGAAGCCTGAAACATTAAATCACCATGTTCGACTTGTGGGTTTACATAACAGCTTTCTTGATTATATTATTCGTCATTTGAAAAAAAAACGTTTTATTTTCAAATATAAAAAAAAATGAAAGGAAAAAGAAAACCTGATGTAAAGATTATATGTTAATTACATCGTGCTCTGTTTTTTTTCTCCATATAAATTATAATTGTACACGTGCACCATAAAGTAATCAGGCCCCTTCCTCCGCTTACAAGTCCCAAGATAGCAGATTTGACGTTATTTTTGGGTGGAACACATCGAAAAAGGGATATTTCGGGCCGTCTTTTTTGGGGGGAGGGGAGTGAAAAAGACAAGATCGAAGGAAAGGAGGAAGTGTGGTTTGCCCTTCAGACATTGTGTTTTCCCGGACTTTTATATAAACCTTTTGATGGTTTTGCTGAATTTCCTTTTTTCTTCTTGTCTCTCTATTTTTTTCTGCTTTTTCTTTTTCTCTCTTTTTTTTTCTTTTACGTTTTATTTTTATAAATAACGATATACATCAATAAAAAATGTATGATAATAGTAATTCAGTATCACAACAAACAATACATGGAAATGACTTACCGCCTCCTCCTCCACTACATGGTTACCACGACGAAAAATATTATCCGGGAAACGGTAAAAAAAAAAGAAAATTTTTTTATACATAAACTATTATGAAACAAAATCAATTTTTTTTTCGTTGTATTTTTTTTGACGGGCTAAAATTGCATAGAAAATATGTATGCAAGGGGCTTATAATAAATTCTGTAAATAATAAATAGATATCGAACAACAACAACAACAGCATCAACAATCTACACCACCACCTCCTTCAGGCCAAAATGAAAAAGAATTAACAGTACAAGAAGAAATTTCACGAAAACCACATTTTACCGAACGTAATCGATGTTGTCGGTGTTTGTGCTGTACATGTTGTTTACCAATTTGGGCACGTTATATATTATGGTTCATCATCATCAGCATTATTATTTGTGTTGTAGTCATTGGTGGTCTTGCGGGTTCTTTTGATATGCCAACCTTTAATGTATTAGATGTAACTCAGTATCCTGGTGATAATGCATCTCAAATTACGTACGATGGTCAAAAGTTTTTGTTTAATTTGGGACTGGTTGTTAACGTACAAAATCCAAATGTATTACCTATCTTTTTATCCAATATGAAAGCCACGGTAAGTTAACTATTCTTTTATTTTTCTTAAAAGACAAAGTATATATGTATTGGATATATAGGACCAGTGTCAAAACAATCAGCAACAACCACGAAATGAAACGGATAAATTAATAATAGCTGGAATACATATCTGATAATTTTATAGGCTAATTTACCAGAGGAAAATGGTTCACAAGCCTATCTTGGACATGGTTATCTTGATAGCGAAAAGATACCAACGAATTCTGATTATAACTTTACATACCCATTCTCCATTGAATATGATACTCAATCATCACAATCTCAAGTTATGTTAAATACTTTGATGGAAAAATGTGGATTGTATGGTGGTGATGCGCAAGATATCACTGTAAACTATAGCATTAATGTAAATGCAAGAGTATTATTTGTTAAGCTTAACCTGGACCTGGGCGGATCTGCTACGTTTGGATGCCCGCTTACAGTAAGTTTATTTTTATCAATGTGTTTCTTTATTAATTTATATGCCTATTTTTTCGATCTCCGCACGTCTCACTCTATTTTTTTTCTTTGTGTGTCCAGAACGGAGGACTCCCAGGTTTAGGTGGAATGTCTTTGGGTGATTTATTTTAATCGTAAAGCTATTTTTTTCCTTCTTAACCTCCCCCCAATCGTAATCTTCCAACGGTAACTCCACTCCTATCTTCTCTTATTTTTCTTTGTCCATGTATTGTTATTATCATTATCATCAATCATCATTTTTTGTACATTAGTTCTACTAGAAAAAAAAGGGAAAAACAAACCCACTCAACCTCAAAAAAGAGTATATACCCTTGTACTTGATATTCATCAATTTTTCTTACATAAACAATCTCCACATTCAAAAAGGAATACAAAAGAATATTAGTTGCTTTTTACAATGAAAGAAAAGGAAAGAAAAATAACCAGATATATTATTATTAAGCATAATATTGAATGGTAGAATTCTATGCAAGTTTAAAAATGGTGACTATTACTACGTTGACGGTGTTGGCGATGATGAAGATGATGATTATGTAATGGTACATCATCATCTGCATCTTCTACTTTTTCTTGTTGTTGCATCATCATTGGATTATAAAACATGGGCATAGAAGTAGGACCCATTTGACCATACGAGCCTTGCATCATATACATCATGGCCATATTGGGCATCATCGACATTCTTGGATCCATCATGGGTTGTGGTGGCATCATGGGCATCATCATCATTTGCGGATTCATCATTTGTGGATTCATCATTTGCTGTGGTGGTGATGCAGGAGTAGACATTGACATACGTGGATCCATCATCATTAAACCACCGCCTCCTCCACCGAATGGAGCTTGTGGATTTGGTCCCGTCATGGTTGACTAAAAAGGAAAAAGTAGAAAATTTTGTAAATTAACGAAATGACACAAGCAAACAAATAATAAACAAAATAAAGCTACCTGTGGAGTAGAAGGTGCTGGCAGTGTTGGAGATTGCATCATTGCTGAGTGTCGTTGTTGTTGCTGTTGATGATCCAAATAGAATCTTTCACGTTCTTGCTCTAATGCACGATCCTTTTCCATTTCCATAAGTCGTCCCTTAACATTATCACGCTCCCTCTTTTCATGCTCCAATTGTGAAATCATACCGACTAATCCTGAACGTGGCTGAGAAGGTTTGTTTGGTAAATTAACCAAGGGTTGTCCACTCATCCTTGCATGTTCTTCTTGTAAACGGGCTGGTACTTGTTCAGATTGATACATGTCTAAGAGACTGTTTTGTGTGACAAAATTGTTTCCGATTTGTGAGATAATAGGTGTATCATCATCTGAATCATGTCCACTTTGACCATTATCAACATATTGTTGATATTGCTGATAACCATATGAATCATACTGTTGCTGCTGCTGTTGTTGTTGCATCATATGCATATGATGTTGTTGCTGTTGATGGTGATATTGGTCTTCATGCTCTTCCTCTTTCGGTGTTTCCCAATGCTGTTGTAATAGAATAGCACTAGAAGATCGTCGACCACCATTGTCATTCATATACATAGATCTTCGTTGTTGCTGTTGTGCTTGATGAGATAGTTGTACAGATCCACGATGTTGATGATGGTATCGTTGTCTTTGTTGTGGTGCTATACCCATACTGCTTGTTTCAGAACCGCTTGGTGTTATACTTCTTACACTACTACCAGAACTACTGTTTTGTGGCCGCATTAACAAGTTGCTAGATGATTGTCTCCAGCCCATTGCAGATGGAGGTCGAGACTTGCCTGAAAATTGCTGTTGTGGTGTTGGTGGTGACACAGGAGATGCAGTCGCTGCCTTTTTGGCACTATCACTAGTTGTGCTGCTATTACTACTGCTGGCTGTACTTGGAATGTCATTATTGTACTTTGAAATATCACGTTGATGCTTTGTTGTTTGACCAAGAATTGGAGTTGATGTTGAAGATATAGGTATAACATGGGCCGGTGGAGGTGGAGGCGGTCCCCGATTAGTATTATTATTATTATTACTGGTATTATTATTGTTGCTATTATTATTATTATTATTATTATTATTATTATTATGGCTTATACTCATATCTCCTAAAATGGAGGACATGAAATCTGTACTTTCAGATATTTCTGGCAATGTCATAGTAGATGATCTACGCTGTTTAATATTATTATCAAGTGCTTGTTCTGATTCTTGGTGTGGTTTGGGTTCTGATTGTAACGGTGGAGTTGATGGATATGTTTGAGAAGAGATTGTAGTAGTGGTAGTAGTAGTAGAGGTGAGAGGAGCGTTAAAATTAGATGTTAAAATAGTGACTTCGGTTTTTGTTTGAGGCTCTGGTTGGGGTGATGGGAGTGATGTTGTTGCTGGTGGTGGTGTAGGCTTCGAAATGGGTATTGTTTTTTGCAATGTACTTGGCGTTGAACTAGTATCGTCATCATCATCGTCTTCGCTAGTATCATCATCGTCTTCTTCACTATCGTCACTTGCATATATAAGGTGCATCGATTGCCGTGACCGACCTGCCGCCACGGGTGATATTGCTGAATAGCGATTATGTTGCTGTTGTTGCTGTTGTTCTGGTCGAATTGATCCATTTTGTTGTTGTTGCAACAAGGGAGCTGAATGCCAATTTGCCTGTGCAGAAGGTAATGAATTTGCCATAGATCTAGTTGTAGGTCGACGTTGTGGATATTGGTGATGATTATTTTCGGATCCATGAGGCGTTGAAGACGATGCTGTAGGAATACCTGATAGCAATGGCATACTATTTGTTCTAGATCCCATTATACCAGCAGTGTTAGGAGGAGGTATTGAAGGTCGATGTATTGTTTGTCCCATTTTTTGTTCCAAAATACTTCCAAATTCTAGCTTGTTATCCAACAAAGTTTCACCATTCATGACACTGACACGAGTTGCTTCGTTAACTTCTAAAAACAATCGTGGTAGATCCCCTCCTCGACCTGGTTCACCAAAATTAAGTGCATGACTATCAGAAGAATCATTAAGAAGTTTCCCAGGTCTACCATACAGCTTAAATGCATCAAAGGTCCTTACAAGCCATTGAGTCAAGTCCTTTGCAGTATTCGTCATGAGCAAGGTACTTGCAGCAGCTCTTGATAGCTTTTGTTCACCAGTATTGGTACAATCAAGAATATTGCCTTCTACCTTCATCATAGTCGCTAAATCAATTAATTGCGGCGATTCGGGATAGATGGTATAGACTTGCACAACATTTACAATCACTTTCACGGGGAATTTCGCCTTTTTAGATCCATAAAACATGAGCTGACCCCTTGTTGGTATAGATTTCTTCCCAAAAAACTTTTTTTCTGTACGGCGGTCGGTTACTACGGTCCAATATTTTTGCCATCCTGTTTGTCCAGGAAACCGGACTTGTAACCATCCTTCTGTTTTAGGGGATTGTTTTAATAACTTATCCAAGTTGGTACGAGATACAAATCGGCGTGTGTAAATTTCATGAATGCGTGCCCCTTCAAAACATGCAAGACGGATTGCTAATACCCATGTCTGTGCACTTGCGCTATTATCATCATTTGTTGTAGTTTGGAAAACGTATCGATTGGCACCTGCTGAATTAAGCATAAATTGTCCTTCTTGATCAATAAGATTTACATAGGAGTCGGTGATATTAATATATTCGGGATTTAAGAAGTGCTGTTCTTCTTTTTCTTCATCTTGATCTTCTGTTATTGTTGTCATCGTTTCAGCGTTCCACAAAGTGAGCACGGGGCCACACAATTCTACATAGTGCTTTACCCATCGTTGTTCGGTACAAGGTCGACCATCGGTATTCATGACATTCATTTTCATTAAATAACCTTCCATATATACTTTGCGATTGAAATGATCGCTAAGTCGCTGGACTGGTTGCATATCAGGTGGGACCTGAACTTGCTGCAGTGCTGCTTGTGTAGCTGGTTTCACAAATCTTGGTGGTCTTGCAGGACTAGTTGCTTCCGCAATGTTGCACACTGAAATTGGTCTTGCAAGTCCTCCTACCCTTGTTGTCGTAACCAGCGGTGGTGGTGGTCCCCTTTGATACGTATGCTGTTGTTGAGGTTGTTGATAAGATGAACCAACAGTAGGTTGTTCGGATACAGTTTTTAATGGTCGATCATCATCTGAATCATCCCCAGATTCATGATCATATGGGTCACTTAGTCTTCTACCATTAAAAGAAGGAGAATAATGAGAATCGATAGATTCATCGTCTTGAGCATTCAATCCATATTTTTGAGCAAAAAGTTGTCTTGATATACGTCTTGTACTTGCGGTCGGAGGTTGGTTACGACGCAGTGCCTGTGGTGATAGTTGTTGTTGAATAGAAGATTGATCTGTAAAAGTGTCAGCTCTGGAATCGAGATCATCGTCTGAAGTTTCGGAAGGTAACATGATTTTGTTTCTCTAAAAGTAAAAAAAAGAAAAGTGAATATATGTTACTTAGTTAAGATACAATTGTTATAAAACGAGGTTTTTCACCCCAAAAAAGTTTTTCCTCGTGGTTGCCAAGGGGATATACATATAATAGTATGTGTATATATGTGTATTAATAACCCAATGAGGATAACACGTATTTAAAGAATCCCATAGAACTCCAGCATACTATGAAATCCTCACCCCTGCAAGATTCAATGAATTAATTCATAAAAATAGAGATTGCAAAAGACCAGAATAGTAATAAAGAAGCCCCTTATTTTTTTTCTCTTTCTGAGTGATAGAAAAACAACAAAGCAGTAAAATATAATACCTTGTTGTTAATGAGTTATTTAAGTATGTGAATAAGTGAGGGAATATGAGAGAGAGAATAGTTGGAATGTAAGAAAAAAAAAGAGTGTTTGTTATTATAAACGAAAGAGGAGAAAAAATAAGACGAGAAAATAAATAAAAGGTATAAAAAAAGAGTGGGTTTCCTATTGTAGAAGAAAGACGAGAAGAGTAAGGTGCGCCACACAGAAATAGGCTTAATAACTTATTTTGGTGATTGACAAAGAAAGGTATCTTTTTTCAATGGGAAGAGTGAGAACAAAAGAAGAGACATAATGTTATTATGGTTTTTTTACTAAAGTAGTATAGTAAAAAGTTACCGGAGATTCCTTCAAGAAGACAGGTACAAAGAGAGAAATACATTAAACTCACTTCTCCTTTTTTTTTTTCGATGCTACATCATTCTTTTAAAAATCATAAGTTTCTACTTTATTATAAATGAAATGAAGCACCTTTTATTGCTTGGCTATTTGCTGGTGTAACAATGAACATATTAATCAGTTCAGAGTTAAAAATTCGTTACTAATCAATCATCTCAGTTTCTTTATCTTTGATGGGTCTTGCTCTTCTAAATGAGAATAGACCATATTTAATGTTATTACATGAATATATATAAAGACCTTATTGAGTCAGTGAATATGATTGTAAAAAAAAAAAGATAAATTTTTGAGTGAATGCCACATGATTTGTGAAGATAAATATATAATTTGTGCATAATATTGAAGCCCATCTTTTAGTGTTACCTACTTTCTTTTAGCTGTAAAAGAAAATAAGTAATTTAGTAGCTAATCGTTGTATGATAATAAAAAAAAAGTTGTCTAAATAGGTAAAGTTTAACTCAATTCAATTTATTGCTAGACTGTAATAAACTCATACATATTTCACATTGCAAAGAGCAAATAGAAAAAGATGATAATTTTTTTTTCAACCGATCAAATCCGAAAAAACTGTCCCGAGATTTTCTTGAAAAAAGGGCAAAAGCTATTTAAAGAAGTAAAAACCTTAAAACAGAAATACTTTTTGTATTTTTGAAGCACACTCCGCAAAAAAAAGCAAATTGACATCAATGCCAAGGTTGAACAAGAACACAAAAACATAAAACTCAGCACAGTGGTATCATGCTATTGCAGTCAACTTATTATTGTCATTTTACTTATATTGACTTATATACATGTTCAATATCATACTAGTAGTTACATTCATAAATATCTGATACATATATGATATTATATTTACGCTTCTTGAAACAATGGCTTCTTATCTAACCACTGTTTTCACAATAAGAAAAGCAAATATATATTTTGAATTTGAGAAAAAAAAACTTTTTAGATTCCCAGAATGGAAAAGAATAGCCATGGTTCTAAGAAAGGAAACTGGTCTGTTCGCATAAAATATAAAACGCCACTATTTATTATTATCCCGTCGATCATTATATCATTATTATCAGTCCTATATATTCAATCATCGGGGAAAATGTTCCATTCAAATTCCTTAAGAGAAGAAAGAAAACTATACTATAGCTATTTCGTTATACATACTGTAGTGGTTTAAGGCAGTGTATTGTAATTCACTTGAAAAGTTGAACTTGTTATATTCTTTTTATTTATGAAGTATTCTTTTTAAGAATTGTAAGAAATCATATTTAATATCTGGTACTATTGAAAAAGAGTGCCATAAGTCATTGTTGTTATGCACCCGATGTAGCTTATTGCTACTTTTTACTAATTTAGCATTTTATATTGTATAATTATTAGCTCGTCGTTTCTTTTTTGATATCAATTATATACTTCAGTAATACTAGTTATTATGTCATAAATACTAAGACAAAAGCTAGCTGAGGGCAAATTCAGAGGTGACGTATAACAAAAAAAAAAAGATAATGACAAAAGAAAAGCAACCTTTTTTCTTGCTGTATTGACGTTACAGAATAAATAAATATAGAGTAGTGCTTATTGTGTTGAGCATTCACATTAAAATGAATGGATTTATTGATGACTACGATGGAATAAAAATAACAATACCAGAAGTAATTAATTAATTAATAATGTGGTGGTACGCTGTCATAATAACTTTTTTTACGAGTACTACTTTACAACAACAAAATAGAAAAAAATGTTGCAAGAAAGTATTGAGAAAAAGAAAAAAAAACTGATGATAAAGAATATAACAAATAAAGAAAATTACAAACAAGTTCCTATAAATATTTTTTCTAATTAACAGATACTTGAAAAGACTTCGTAGTAAAAGTGGCCTTATCGCCAACATAAGCAGTTATTCCACCACGGATCGCTCCCAACACTTGTGAATCAGGAAAATGATCTGTATCAATCAGATGACGAATGAACGAAAAAGCATCACCATCAAACTCTTTTACTTGTTTGGTAGCAACGAAGGTAACGACATTTTGAACACCATTATAACCAATGTAGATCTGATATTCGTTCCCATCACCAGTAGAGAAGATGGGACTATCTAGTCGATTACCCAAAGGTTTCGTACTTCCGGTTTTTCCAAGCCAGATTGAAATTTTATAGTCGTAATCCTTTTCACTATCTTCAGGGGAAGCATATGTATATAATTCCAAAGCTACGTTGCTTTTTTTAACAACACCACCAGTAGACCAATTCCAATTAATCAGAATACTTTTGATATCAGAAATAACCTTAGGTTCAAAATGATAAGCTGCATTGGCAAAGGATTTGATTTTCTTTTCTTCTCCAGACCAACTCCATGTGGTACTCCAACCAACATTATCGGTTTGGCCTGTTTTTATTAATCGTGTACATTGTGTACCAGATTTGCTTCGTCCGACAAGATTATTGTAAACATTGTAGTCACCATATTGTACACTATCTTCTGTACCACAAAATTCTTTGTTGATGGGTACAGCAGTTGCAATTGAAGCAAATAAAGCGGTGACTCCAATAAATTGTTTAAGTTGCATTTTCTTCTAGAAACGATACAGCCACTTTCTTTTTTTTTTTTATTTCAGCTCTTTTATATAATATCGATGGCAGCTGTAAACCCAGACATAATTTTAAAAAAAGGAGTGATGGCGTTTGGCATCAAGGAAGCGGGATTTATTAAATGGGTTATTTGTTGCCTATAATACTAAGAGAAGCGAAGACTAGTATACTTTTTTTTTTTACTCCTATTCTAGCGACGGACGATGCTGATGTGCAACATGCATAAACTGGTTATTACCAGTGTATAAAATTTAAAACCTGATGTCTTATAACTTCAATAGTAAAAGTGAAAATAATAAAATCTCTGGCATGTATTGATATCACGGTTTAATTTGATGAATTGAAGTAACTGTCATAAGTAAATGTAAAAAAACCAAACAAAAACAAACAGTCATTCTATTAACCGGTCATTTTCCTGAAAAATAGGATAACAGAATATTGACACATTATCAATTGGAATTTTGACAAAGAGTATATAATCTATACGGCTACATTCGTTGTTATTATATGCAAGCCGCGTTTTTCTTTTTTTTCTTCTGCAGGAAGAAAAGGGGAATATAAAATTCAAGCAATTTTTTATATAGTACAAAAGTAATGCTTTATACTAAATAGTATACTTAGATACTTACCACCCGGTATTAATTGTATTATATATATGATCATGCTATGATAGTAGTTAATTTATCAAATAACAAGAAACTATTTAGAAATTTAAACAAAATACATACTAAACAAGTAAAAAAAAAAGAAGAAAACAGCAAACACAGTAATAATCGAAAATTTGCCTCTTCATTTAAAAAATATAGTCAAGGCTATTTTCTATTGTTCTCTTTATAAAGATAAATAAATTCTTAACTCTCGGTGTTGTTGAAAGAAGGCTGTTTATTATATACAAATAAAAATACGAAAGGAATTTAAGAGACAAAAAAATATTATAAGGAAAAATACGAACAAGAAGAGTATTAAGGCTTATACTTTTATTCTAGTAGTATGGTTAGATATAGAATAATGATAACAACGGATTGATATAAGTGAAAATAAATTAATAACAATATAGAGTAGTATACTAGACGCATTTGTGTTGCATAAAAATACTCAATAAATACGAGTATCATATATATAAGACTTATATTGTTGGACATAGGAATTTTCCTCTAGATGGTGTTGTTTTAACATACTGTGTCCATGCAAGCCCCCGAATATGTAATTGACCCTACATGTATATTGAAAATAGTATTGGAAAAAGAGGAGATAGAAGAAAAAAAAGAAACAGTTAGTAATAATCATGATTAATTAATACTGTTAAATATATAATAATGGGTTATTTATAACAATTAATAAAAAAAGAAAAACAGTACTTGTATTTCAACAGCGAGATCAGATGAAGTACCAACTTTTTTTGGGCCACACGCGTTATATAAATTCTGAAAAGTCGGATCATTCAAAGATGCCGCATCATAACTAACATGAAATATCATTTGTTGAAGTGAACTTGTTCGTGGTGGTATAACAAGTGATTCTGTTGCCATTCCAAATCGTTTGTCTTGATGTAATGCATCCACAAGATACAGTTCCATCCAATAAATATGGGTTGACAGCCAGTTTTGTGTATTATCAAACGTAACATTCAATAACCATGTTGCTCGCAAGGAAATTAAATTATCTTGTCCCCAATCTGTTGGTGCATATATACTTTGTGCACTATCGTCCATTGAGAGCTGTGGTGTCCGAGGCCAACAAAAAAAGGTAATTAATCCAGCTGCTAATAATATCAATGTTATAATGAAAAACAAAATATGACAGCAATGTTGTTGATATCGTCGCTTTGGTTGATTCTTTTTTCGACGTTCAATTTCAAGTGATAGAGATGTTTGTTCTTTATGCACAGGCAATAATGTTGCTGATTTGAATAAAAACGACATGGTGGTAGCAGAAAACATGGAACGACTTGGACCATTTTCATGTCCATGTTCTGCATTTCTGCTAAAACCATCATGGTGTAATAAGTCAAGACGATTTTGAAAGTATGGATGACGTAGTGATAAAGGAGCATCTTGTTCTTCATTTAAGTATAGTTCGTTTTTTGCATGAGAAAAATCAGGTGGATGATTGGAATAAGGAAGATATGAATTAGCTCGTTGTTCTTGATCTTCTTGAGAAAGTGAACCAGGTAATGATAATTGATTTATATCATTATTATTATTATTGTTGTTGTTACTATTGCGTGACCGATATGGGTCATAATAATGGACTTGCTCGTCCATGTCTTTTGTTCCATATGCAATTCTTCTTTTTTTAAAAAAAGATTAAAGAAGAACAACAAATGTTACAAATAAAAAAAAGGGGAATTTAGCAAACAAGAACCCCCCCCCCAAATAATAATAATAATAATCCAAATTTGACTATCTAAGTTTTGGTCAAATACAATGCAGGCAAGGCGTTTTTTGTGCTACACGGAACCAAATATTGTTGTTAATTGTAGGCTTAACGGGTCATAAATCCCTTTTCAACAATAACTTCGAAGCCAATGAAATTTTTCCAGGAATCTTTTTTTTTTTATAAAAATATATACCACCAATTTCTTTTTTTCAAATAAAGGTGAGTAATTTATATGTCTTTGAGTATATGCTATTTTTTTTTTAATCGGACACTTTTTTGTGCTATGAGACGTTTTTTGACAAGGTCGTGGGTGGATTTTTGTTTATGTCGTACAATCATTAGTCTTGCTTTGGCTGCACTAAGCATAATTAATAACCTTTTAAAACGCTGTAGGTGTCAAACGCTTGTACACGCAAATATAAAAGTATGGGACTTTTTTTTTTATTCTGTTTTCATAGTCTTTTTTATACAAATTACAAATTGCAACTGTCTTATTTTTTAAGTCGCACTGAAGTAAAATAATTTATATAAGGTAATGTGTGGTAATACATTTGGATTTATGGTTACATTATAACTTGTAACATTAAATTCTTCAAATACATTATGCTTTTATTTGGTAAAATAATCGTTCTCTTCATCCACAGTAATCAGCCATAAACTATAGGTAAAACTCATTCCAAGTTTTTACTTTCCTCGAGCATTCGTATCAATTTATATTGATCCATACATATTACTAGTGTTATAATAGGCAGAGTTAATGATTGTAGTTTGTGGAAACAGGGTGAATACACGTAGAGTATTGTATTGAAAATAGGGCTCTAGATCAAATGGTTTAATTGATGTATGAGAACTAAGCGTTTTGATAAAATTGCAAAATTTGACATTTTCATAATCCACCGTTCGTAGAGACATATTTATTAATCTGAGCGAAGAAGGTAATGCTGTCAGAAGCTCTCAGAATATTTCAAATATTCGTCAATTGAGTGTCCAGGCATATTTAGCGAGTAAAACAATTGATAACTCGCTGTTGCTCGTCGTCGCAAGCAATTAAAAAATGAATAAAATAATAAACGTGTCCTGAACTAATTGTAAAGAAAAGAAAAAGGGAAACAGACACAAGTTTGATAACAACTGAGTATGGGAGGCAAAGACAAGTGATGATAGAAAGTTGGTCATATATTTATCCATATCAAACTCATAAATTATATCAAAATATATATTCATTTTCATTACGTTATCCTCGGATTTATAATAATCATCAATTTGATAATATATAAATAGTTTAATTGACAATTCAAAAATATAATATTTTTTTTATATAAAAGAGAGTACAATTTATATGTAATTAATATATAAAAAATAAGAAAGGAAAATGAAATAAGAAAGGAAGGGTACGATGAGTGTGAGTTAGAGAATAAAGAAATAAAAGAGAAAAGAAAAAAAATTAATAGTGCTGTTGTTGTTGTTGTTGTTGCTGCTGTTGCGAAGTTTTTCCACCAAACTTTTGTTTTAATCGTTGTAATCGTTGCTTGATCTCGGAGGCATCATCTAAAAAATAGAAGTTATTGTTAGATAAGCCTAATTTTTTTATTACTTTGATGTGTTTGCATTATAAATAATTATTCATTATCTTACCTGCATGCATACTAGCCCGTGGATTTGACATGGATGAAGTACGATGTAAATCAAACGACTGTTTTTGCTCTTGGGGAATTGGAGACGAAATTTGAGGTGATGATGAATTACGTGGTGATGAATGATGGCTGCCATATTCTCCTGTAGATGAGAGTGGTGGCGGTGGTGTTGTTGTTGCTGTTGTATTTGCCAAAGGAGGACTTGTTGACGAAGGTGGAAGAGTAGTAGTAGTAGCATTAGTTGGAGTTATAGCAGGTGATGGAGTCGATTGTTGTTGTTGATTTGTAGAAGAAGAATTTAATCGTAGTTCATTATCTTCGGCGGCAAGATTACTTAAACCACGACGAATATAGCTTTGAAAATACGTTCCAGATTGACTAAGGTAAGTATTGACCTTGGCTTCAGCGAGTGGGTATTTCTTTTGAAACTCATATAATTCGACTATGCCTTGTTTAGTTTGTTCTCGTGTTCCAATTTTGACAAAGATTTGTGTAAGTAAGTTATTCATTTCATAATCAGATATTGGTTTGTTTGGATCAGCTTGTTCATCCACTTGCATGGGTTGGACATTATTAGTATTATTATTGTTGTTAATATTATTAATAGAAATATTGTTACGCATAGGTGTAGCAACGGGTATAGTAGTGTCCAGTGATGTAGGAGCATCTCCTTCTCCTGATGAAGGGTAAGATGCTATGGATGTTGATCGTAGCATACTATTTGATTGAAGTGATGACATGGATGATGGTCGGCTTAAGGAGGAATTAAGCGAATTCATTGAAAACCTTTGCTGTTGCTGTTGCTGTTGCTGTTGATAATGATTTTCTAAACTATGTTGTTGCTGTAGTGTTGGTGCTACTGGTGATTGTGGAGTAGATGGTTGCTGCTGCTGCTGCTGTAAACGTGCTTGTTGCATTCTTTCACGTTTTCGACAAGCTTCTAACATGTGATGTAAATAAGGATATACACTACTTGCCGGTGGATTTTCAATTAATGTCAAATGCTGGAATATCGAATCACCCAATCCATTGACAAGCTCCAAAAGCAATGTCTTGACTGTTCGTAATGGCATTTCACCCAAAGGAACATTCTCAGCTGCACGACGTTTCCATTCAGCCGGTGGTGTTGTAATAAAGAATCTGTTAATTTCGTATAATAGTTCATCTGGGTTCAATACGCGTGCACGTAAGTTTTCTTGAACCGTTTTTGCCAACTTCCACAAACATTTCATGGTTAATTCTGTGTAGCGTGTTTCCTTAGCACTTGTGTTATCTCCAGGGTGAAGACCTGCTGCACAAGATCCCAAGATCGATAACAATGCACTATATATATGTATTATGTTAGTAAATGATATATATATATATATACGGTCAGAGCGCTATAATTGTTTTCATTCTCTTTTACCTAAAGGTAGCGTTTCGATTACTATTCTCAAGGACCTTGACCATAGCTACGTTCAATGCCTTGGACAATTGGGGACCAGATTCCATTGCAAGCATCTTTTGATCCAATAAACGATGAGCTAATTCTTCCAACAAATGATGTAAAGCTTCTTGTGATACTGCACACGCAAGATCCCGATTTGAAAACAAAAGAACAAGTGCGTTAACAAGATGTTTACATAAACGTGTCATTGCTGGTACACGAGAATCCACGTTCGAGTAAGCAAGGCGTACTTGAAGTGTAATTGCATTGATAAGTTGTTCGATATCAGGTAAGATCAATTCAGGTTTGGAATTCAACAATTTATCTAATTGTTTCAAAGCTTCAATGCTAGGTTGTGGATCTCCGCTGGTAATTTGTGAAATCAAATAATCGACAATATAATCACCACGGTCTTGCTGAACAGCCTTCTGGAATGCTTGATGTGTTGCCGATCGAGGCTGTCGCATTGAAGAAGGTCCTGGTAATGATCGCGGTTCACTGATACCTGCCATACCACCAGTTTCATTAAATTGATTACCATAATCGTCGGTTACATCTTCCATTGGTTCAGGATCATATTGCTGTTGCTGCTGTTGCTGTTGTCGCTGTTGATGTTGCTGTGGAGATGGCATGGATGATGGTGGAGCGATAGATCTTTGTTTTCCATGCGAAGCTCGTGGAAGACGAGGCAATTGACTTACTGTAGGAAATTCATCAATCTCCATTTCTTCAGCCTCTTGTTTTTCTCGTGCTTCCTTTTCTGCGAGTACACTAGCTGATGGTTTGGTGCGCTTAAGTCGTTCTTCCAGCATGCCTTTTTCTTTTTCACCTAAGCGACTGACATGTTTAAATACAGCATCACCAGTAAGAATATATGCCTGAGCAATAGCGTTCAAAGCAGCGTTACGTACACCAGCGTCACGGTCACCAATATGAGTAGCAATTAATGGAAGAGATTTATTCGGGAGCATGACAGAAATACCATTACGTTGAATAAGAGCACCGACTTCTTCTAAACATTCGGCACGAGCTTTGGCATTTTTAGAGGTAGCTGCTGAATCCAAAAGATAATTGAACAATTTGCTGGCAGGATAGATTCGGCAAAAAGACTTGAGAATGTTGCGAATACGCGTACGCATCACTTCCTTAGGGTCACCCACTTTGTTAATTAAAAAAGGTAAGAAAGAGACGGCTTCATATTCTGTCAAATGATATCCTTCTTCATCCATGACTGCAACTAGGTTCTGAGTAATGTCTAGACATTTGATAAGCATACTTGTGTTTGTATCAAAGAATCGGATGGTCAGGTACTTGAAAATAAGATCGGCATTAACAATAAATCGTTGCTTCATGTCCGAAAAGTCAACATCATATTTGTCGGATGATACTTCGGGTTTAGCCAGACATTCGTTCAATTGGGTAAGACCACTCAATCTATCACGTTCGGCGTATTGACTTGTACTAAATAATAGATTACACACTTCACTACTGACATTAGGTTCAAATGCTGTTCGTAAGCCATCCATAATATCGGGTCGTGGTGTATCAAATTGCCATCGAATTTCTTTTTTGGCACGCATTTGTTTCGCGCGAGCATCACTGGTTAATACTGGAGCTTGAACTGCATCAGCAGCGTTTGAAGCCGTGGCAGAGGCAGAAGAAGCACTGGATGGAGAAGCAATACCAGATGCTCTAGGTGGTTGTAATCCTGGTTTGCGTTTTGTAAGTACTCGTCCACGTCCAACAGATGCTGGCTTGGCAGAGTCTTCTGTTGTTGATTTAGCTGCTGCTACACGTTTAGCAGGAGTAGATGGCGGTGCTGCTGCTGCTGCTGCTGCTGTACTTGTAACAGCAGCAGCAGATGCAGCCCCTCGATTGGCTTCAATAAGTGGCATAATAGCTTGTCGTTGAGCACCTTTCAAATCAGCTGCCTTGTGAACAACAGCATCATAACCCGCACTAGCTATCACCATTGGTAAACATGCTTGTGCTGATTTTCGAACATCACCATTTCGATCTTGTAAACAAGAAAGTATGGGTGCAATAATAGAAACAAGATCATATGTTGCTGCATTTGGATCTTCTTTTAAATGTGTAGCTAACCAAGCAAGTAATTCTTTTCGTAACATGGGAGAATCCGCTGCTAAGCTTGTAGCAAAAGATCCAATCATACCTTCCAGCCCACATACTTTACGGAATTGTTCCAATGCAGCAACACCTGCTGCACGTACGTTTGTTTTGTTATCAGAAAGAGATCCAGTGACTGGGCCGGTCAAAAGCTTGATATATTTCTCAAAAGGTTTGCCAGATGATTCAGCTAATAGACCAGCAATTTCTAAAGCTATGATTTGTAGATTCTTGTTACTGTCATTAAGCCGTTGTTTTAATACACCAGGGAACTCACCCAAATTAGGTTTGATTCGTTTGTTGGCGCCTTCAATAATACCAAGAACCTTTTCGAGACCTTCTTTACGAATTTTCCAGTTGGCGTCATTACATTCATTAGAAGCTTTGCTTAATGAAGATGAGATATCGACACGTGGGAATAATGATTCGACAGCATCAGCAGCAGCGTTACCACTGCTACCACTTCCTCCACCACTAGCTGCTTGGCTTTCAGCCTATGGGAAACAAAAAGTGTTTAATTTAGTAAGAATATTCCAGAATATGATGGCAATTAAGAAAAAACAAAAGCACATACAGTTGTCCTAGTTGGTTGAGGTGGATCCATTTGTGCAACCTTATCAAATTCTGCTTCAATGTTTGCCATCAAAGCTGGTGTAACATCTTGAACAAATGACTTGATCTCTAATAATAATAAAAAAAGTAGTTTATTTTTCGTTTTAGCATAATTTCTTCTTCCTGACTAGTATATTATCATTATTCAAGCCAAATAAATAAATAAAAATTACCTGGTCCAATATAAAGTCTTAATGCACCTAAGACTTTGACTGCACTAGTACGTACAGATGCATTGGTATTACTTAATGCAAATTTAAGAAATTCAATCAAGTCACGTACTTGTAAGCCTGCAATACCAAATTCCATGACAGCAGTATGTACCCATGTTAACGAATCAGCTAGTACCTTGGGCGATTTAGCCTTTTTCCAAATAGGATAGGATTGCGAAAATACAAATTGTAATGATGTCTTCTCTGCAAATACAACTAAACATTCACCCGCTGGTTTTTTTAATTTGATATCACCCAATTTTTCGACGAGTACTAATGTAATAATATTATTCATTATAACAAGTATTAGTTGGCCACTCTTTTTTTCCCTTCTTCTATTAAGTCATATCAAATTCTTTCATTCTTCTTCTTTTTACCTTGTACAGCAATAGCGACACATGCCTTTGAAAAATTTGGACATTTTTCAGCCAAAAGTTGCATTGTTGCAAAAAGTTTTCCCATGACTTGAAAATTCATTTCTTTCCATCCAGGTTTCTTTGAAAAAACTCGAAAAACAATTTCAGGTTCAGTATCTATAGGTTCCTCCATCTGATCAAAATGACTATAAAGAGATTCCATAGCTGCCAATCGAAGTTTCCATTGACTTTGTTGAAGATCATTCCATATTGCTTCAGGTACAAATTCTGTTGTTCGTGCTTCAGCATCATCAGCTGAAAATCGATAGCGTACTTCTTCTGGTCCACTAGAAGGTGGTAATTTGGCGGCTCCTGCTTTTTTAGGTCCACTAGAAGCAGCAGCAGCAGGTTTTGCTTTTGGTTTAGAAGATGACAGTGTTGGTTTTTTAGCCGAGCTTGCACCTGCAAGACGAGCAGGGGGTTTTCGTTTAGGTGGGCTGACAGGTGGTGCTGCTGTTGACTCATCATCAATGGCCATAGGTTCAGGTTTCGGTTTTGGTTTTGGTGCTACTTTTTTGACAGGTGCTTTTGCCGCAGGGGCCTATAAATTCACATTGAAGAAAAATACAATTAACATTAGTAAACATTTCAATTTCATAGTTTTACATATATATATTTGTATATAACTTATTACTTTTTTAACAGGTGGTGGTGGTTTCTTCGCAACAACTGGTTTCGCCTTCACTTCAGCCTTTTCACAAGCTTCTTTGATTTTTCCCGTTTTGATATCATCAAGTCCTTCTGTCCAAGGTAATAATGTCTTTTCACCAACGACTTTCATTAATGTACCGAGACCTTCTGCACTTGCTTCTCTTGCACCAGCATCGGCATCATCCAATGTTTTTAACATTAATTCGGCAAATGCTTTGTATTCCGATTTGATAGGTGCAATACGTGTTTCTTTTAACCGTCGTGATAATAACTTTACCGAGTTAGCACGTACTTGAGGGTTTTTGTGTTTAACCGCAGTAGTAATATCTTCAATAATTTCATTCAGGGGTACAGATGCAAATACTGCATTAAGACCATTTAAGAGTTGTTCAAGAATAGCTGGTTTACGTTCCTTTAATTTTTCGATCATTGGTAGTGTAACCTGATATTATATATATATATGTTTCGAATAATGATTTTTTTAGTACTTTTAATAATAGTAATAATAGTAATAATAATAATAATAGTAGAATTGTTATAATTGTTATTATCTTTATTCATACCACTCCTTTATATTTCCCAAAATCTTGACGAAGACCTGTTGCGATACGTTCAATGCAATTTGCCGCTGTTCCAACCAATAAAATGTTCGTATCACTAATACGCTAATATTCTCCCTTCTAGTTAGTACACTTGTTCTTTGAAAATAAGTTCTCCCCCTTTTTTAACTTAGTCATACTTTTGCCAATGCACCCATTAATTCTGTATAATCGCTATCTGCTAGCTTTGGTGTGTCTACCACTTTAACTAATGCATCTAATGCTTCTCGTCGTTCTTGCCATTTTTTGGAAGCCTAAAAGATACAAACGATGTCTCATTAATAACGAGCAACAATAATCCCATTCTATATAATAAAAATATTATATCTCGTATTTGTTACTTACTAGTAACTCAAAAAAGTTTCCAGGTAATTTACTTGTAATATCCACTGGATCAGCTAGATCATATGGATCAATAGGTTCATCATCCATTGCCTCGCCTCCATCATCTTCTCCATCTACTTCCTCATCTAATAATATTAAAGAAGGATTGTTAATACAATCTGAAGACAGAAAAAAAAAAGTAAAAATATTGAATATATATTACCCATATCAGCTTCATTTGCAGCAGCAGCTTCGGCAGCAGCAGCTTGTTCGGATCGTAATAAACGTTCGGGAGTAGCTTTTTCATTTGGAAGTTTTGAAAAGGCTTCTTCTAAATCTTTTTGTTGAACAGGTTTAAGATCTGACAAATATCCATTGATAGCTGCACCCAACCATCGATAAAGTTCTACCGTTAATGCAAACGTCTAATAAAGTTTATGATTTTAATTATCATTAGTAGCTCTATAAAATTTCTCTCCCGTTCTTTTTATTTTTTTTTTACAATACATATTATATATGCATATACTTACTTCCGCTCGCACATTTTTATCCGTGTGTCCGAATAATTTTGGTATGATTTTTAAAAGTGATTTAGGATTTACTGTCTTAATACCATATTGTCTATATATATATATATATATGTGTGTGTATGTGTTATATTAAAACTTTCTATCCCTTTTTCTTTTTACTTTATACATTCGTTATTTTCTTCTAATATCCAAAAAGCCCAAAACCAAATTTCAAACTTTTGATAAAACTAACTTTACAAATTCCTTCAAGACAATTACTGTTTGAGTCACCAGTTTTGGTTGCTTAGCATTAATTCCGGGTATGACGAGTTCCTGTAATAATAATAAAAATAAAAAGATTATTTCACTTTCTTTATGATTATAATATTAATAATATACTTACCACTACTGGATCAGCTACATCTATCTCTGCATATAATAAAAGAATATCAATAGCTTTTTGTTTTGTTCCAGCTTTTGTAGCACCGAGACATTTTTCTACAATTGCAGGTACAACAGTTTCACGGGTACTATTATATATCGTAAGTTTTTATCTTCTATATGCTTCTTTTTATTTTCTATCTAAACAACTTACTCTCCTCCTCTTCACCTCCCTCTTCCCATTAACCTCTTTCTTTTTTCTTTTTTCTTTTCTCTTTGTATCTTTGTTCTTTCTTTTTATTGAATAATAAACAACTAAAGAAAGAAAGAAAGAAATCCGCAGCGAAATAAAAAAAAAAGCTCTTTTTTTTTGTTCTTTCTTACCTTGAGGCATTGGGTGCATTATTTACAAATTCATATATTACGTTAAGACCTGATTCTTGAGCAACAGCATTGGCATCTGTTGCGATTTTTTTTAAATAGCTTTCATATGTATAGAAATCTGAATCGTTGTCCGTCTTTCGAAAGAGTGATGTTAATTCTTCATAAGCAGATACACGTGCTTTCCATAGCTAAAAAAAATAGTGATAGAAATATTTAGTTTCGAATGTTTAGTTCTATTAGTTTAAATGGTTCTTGCATAAAACAGTAATAATGATAATAATACCTTGTGTTGTAATCTGTCAGTTACTGGCAGTGATTGAAAGTCTTCACCTCCAGCGTCCATTAAACTGAATTATATGTTGTATAATAAAAAAAAAGGTCCTTCTTCGTTCTTTGATGTAATTAATTATAAAACGTTGGAGGGTGAGGAGGGGGGAATCTTGCCCTGGTATTTATCGGAATACTTTTTTCTTTCCCTTAAATTAAAAAAAAAGTGTGGCAAGAAGAAATGGAAATCAGGTCCTTTTTTTTTTTCTATAAAAAAAGGAGAATATATGTACAAAAGCAAGGCACAAAAAAATTCAAAAGCAGGCCCTTTTTTTAAAATAAAAAGCGCGAGAGGGCGCGAACTGATCTAATTAGGCAAAATCTGGGTTAAATCGTGACATCTTGGATATATTCGTGTTTCATAGCAATTGATGTCATAATGAATTATAATATATTGTTTTCGGTTTATTCATGTCTTATCCTAATTTATGCTATATTGATACTCAATGTCTATTATGAATTTATCAATAGTATTTGCCCTTGGTACGTGTAAAACATTCAGTATAGAATGTTTGGATCATTTAATAAAGGTAACCCAACTCATTGTACTTTTATTTTTACTTACTATAATATATTATTAACTTCTATTTTGTTTATAATTATTTAAACAGCAAGAATCTTTTCCATAAAGCTGATTGAGAACAATGAACATATTGTATAATGAATATATTTAAAAATAAATGCTTCATATAAGTTTTTGTTGGTTGGTATATATATCATATAATTTAATACTTAGCAACTAGTCTCATATATATATATATATATATATATATAGGTATGTTACGTAGCTCAAATGAAATCCAAGTATGGTAAGAATAATTAGCATAAATATACTGCTTTTTGTCAAGATCCACTCATAACTCTATTTCTATCCAACTTCTGGTATAATATAACATCATCTTTTTATATACTTTATTACTGAGTGATACAATCGTCATTCAATAGTATTAGTTCAAATTAAATATATCAAGATATTGTTATTCGCTACCTAGTCCTGACATCTTATTATTACCAATTATATAAATAATAATCCTTTCACATTTTATCCAATGGGATGAATCTTTAAACCAACAGAAGCAGAACCTATAAGTTTTTTTTCCATTTCTTTACAGACAAACCTAGTCCAGTTGTTCTCGGTTTATTAAATGTTTTTATTAAATGTTTTGTGTTTTGCTGTGTATATGGAAAAAAAAATCTAGACGGTAGTATAGTTTCTCATAGGGAAATCGGCTAATAAATAGAATATATTTCAATGTTAATAATAATAATAGAATTAGTTTTCCAACTTCTCATTGTTAGAATTTCCATTAGTAAATTAATAAATATAAAGTGTAACTTACGACCAGGATGGATAAAGTCTTCGGATTCAGCCCACTTGAGTTGACGACCCCATGTAGGAGTAGGAGCCAATTTTTCTTGATTATACAACTTCTTGGTGTTCAAAACCTCAACGAGAGGCTTTGATTCAGCTACCTTGGCAGGAGCTTGTTCTTCAGAACCAGCTGGAGGAAGGCTATATATATATATATATATATATTGGTTAATAGCTCTATTTATATATTATGTAATCCATTCGACTTTCTTAATTATTATTATTTTTCTTTTACCTAGCTTGAGCAGAAGCACCTTCAAGCAAACCAGCAACCTTGGATTGAGTGTAGACAGCTAAACGAGGATAGTTACGACGAACATCACGTTGGAAATAGTAGTTATTGGCGACGTTGGATGCGTGTGTGGTAGGCTCAGTATATTTTTCTGGTCGAGAACTATAAAAATATAACGCGTATGGTTCATTGTTGGTATATTACTTTTATTCACAGGTCGACTTTTTTTCTTTATTTTTCGTGTATGTGTACAATATATAATCATGATCGATCGTTCTTTTTTTTATATATATCTTCGTAAATATAATAATTCATGTTGCTTACCCGGGAGCTGGTGTACGGAATTTGCCAACGGCAGGCATACCGTCAGTTGACAATGGGTTCTATAAAATTAGAATATATAACACCATCAATTACCAACCCATTCTAGCATTGTATCTGTGTATATATGAAAATAGAAAAATCATTTACCACCGAGAAATATTTCTTCACCCAGGACCAGGTCTTTGTATTCCACGACATTTTATATAGAACTAAAGGTATCGATAAAGATCAATTAATCTCTAATGAGCGAAAAAAAAAGTTGTCTAAACTATTATTACCTTTTTGTCTTGTTTCACCAATAGAGCACGATAGCCGGTACAATTCAATAAAAAACAATCTGAAAAATTCATCCAACGTCATCAAACGAGAATGATCGGGGGTTTAAATCTTTTTTTTTTTGGACTTTTTGCCATAGCAAGTCGATTGTTGTCAGTTAATATTGTTATCTTTTACTATTATGATGATGCGCTTTAATAATATATAATTAAATGCTAGTACTTATAAAAGTTTTTGAAAAAATATTTTCTTTTTTCATCAATTTTATGATCATCGTATATTCTTTTATGTTTTTTTTTTATATTGACACTACTCGCTAAAGTATGTCATTTTAGACCATTTTCTTCGTTTACAACTATCCAAAGTATTAACTTTAATATGGTCATGTACCTTTCTCCCCCACCCCTTTTTTTTGTGAATGTAATATTCAAAATTTCTGACTTTCATTATTATTATACCATTATGTAATAGTATCATTGAATCTAATAGTGAGTCAAATATTGGTAAGGTAGATAGAATATGTATTCTTCTATTCTAAATAAGCAGCGTATTCATAGAAATTACTTTTTTTCTTAATCACGCTATCATCTAGATATCATACGCCATATTTATTACTATGTTGTTATTATAAAGTGGCTAGATTTCTTAGGCTCAACCACAGAATCTTTTTTTTTATATCGACGCGGTTTGAATTGATATATAAAAATGCGCATAAAGAAGTAGTTGCTATCTTCATGACACATGTTCCTATACCATTGATAAATAGAGTATCCGAGTTGCCAGATAAAATTACTAATTCATAAAATATCATTATTTTTAAAGAGAAATGATTTGAACAGTATTATTTCTTGGTTTAAAAATGTCCCACTTAACTCAAAATGAGTACCATTCTTTAATGAATGTCAAAAACTAAAAACTTTTAATCATTTTATTATTGTTTTAATAAAAAAATTTACACTTTATCTCCCAATGCATCGTCATTGATCATTGTTGAAAAAGGTAAACCGAAAATTCATTTTTTCATTAAAGATTCGTCATTTTGAGGGATTGTGGTAACATATATAAATTATTCACCATCATTAGTAACACAGAGTGCGTGAGAAAAATAGTGCCTTTTTTTTATCCATTATATATCTCTTTTGAAATCTTCTCAGTTCGATCTCTTTAAATCACGATAACGACTTTCTTTCTTTCTAACTGTAATACGAATTGTTATTGTATAATATAATTGATCAAATAATAATAAAAAGAAGCGACAAGTTGCCAGAAAGGTGCTGTCTTGCTTATTGTTCCCATCTGAAAGAAATATATTGATATATAGAAAAGAAGTGTCTATAATTAATTCAAAACATATATAGCTTGTCCAGTATAAATGATTGATATGAATTTTTTATGATTTTGTTTTTGTATCAAAAGATCGGAAAAAAGAAAGACAAAAGAGAGGGCGCGGGAGCGGGGAGCTTAAGGATGAAGACCGAGTGTTACTTTAGCAAATGTTTCTGATCTATTCGCTTTTGAACCACCGCGAAGTGTAAAAAAGGAATATCTTCTTGGATTAAATAAGATTTTGTTTTCACTCTTCTTCCTCTTCTTTACAACAGCCATTTGTTTTTGCCTATTATAGAAAAAAAAGAACGATAGATTCCTACCCATCTTTTTGAGTTTTTTTTAAAGTGGCATTTATTATTATTGCTATACAAAGAGAGTAAAAAAGAAGTGTTATAATATGTCAAATCAATCTCCTATTAAGCATGTGGTAATATCTCGATTCACTATTCGGCCCCCTGTCGAAAATGATCCAAGGTTATTATCAAGTCGAACAAAAGCTTTGATTATTGTAATTTTAGCTATGTGTGCAGCAAGTTCTGGATTTTCTAGCACAATCTATTTTCCTGGTAAATAGTCTTTTCCTTTATTTTTTAAGGACTTGGAGATCAAAAGTAATGATAATCTTTATTTATGCTAAATATTTCCCAAAAATAGGTATCCCCGATATTACTGTCGATCTTAATGCACCACCTATCGCAACAACATTAACGGCCGCTTTATTTATTTTATTTATGGGTATTGCACCTGTTTTTTGGGCTTCATTTTCGGATTATTATCGGATACGTCGATTTTTATTTATCTTGTCAATGGCGATCTTTGGTTTAGCTTCATTAGGTGCTGCTCTTGTGACTAATATTTGGGGTTTAGTCGTTTTGAGATGTGTTCAAGCATTAGGTGCATCTTGTGGTCAAAGTGTGGGTGCTGGCGTTATTGCTGATTGCTATCCTATTGAACGACGTGGTGCTGCTTTTGGAAAATATTTCTTTGGTGTCTTTTTTGGTCCTTTGATTGGTAAGATATATACTTATTTCATTGAAAAAAGAAAGCTACAGCTTTTTTAAAAATATATATATATAATTTTTAATATATCTAGGTCCCATCCTCGGTGGTTTTTTGATTATGAGTGATTTGAAATGGAGAGCAACCTTTTTGTTTTGTTTCGCCTTTGCTTTTACAGTCGTTTTATTAATCACTTTCACTTATCCAGAAACTTATCGTGAAAATGAAAAATGGGATACTAGTTTACCTATCACAACAACATCAGACTCTTATAAAAATGAAAAACAACAACAGACAGCCACCAAAAATAACAACGATAATGGTTCGGAAAGTACACGTATTTCACTTGAACAAGAACCCGATAATGTATCAACCAATTCAAAACAAAGTCGTACAATTGCTGCTTCATCGAATATTGATCCTGCTTTCAGCAAAAATAACAATGATAACAATAACGAAGATGCCATCGAAATCAAAAAGAAAAAGACATTAAATCCTATTAAACCCTTTTTGTATCTTCGTCATCCACATGTCTTGCTTGCTTCCTTGGTTACAGCTGTAGCCTTTGGTTCTATGTTTGCTGTAAGCATCTTAAAAAATCAATTTGTAAAGAATTTATATTATGGCTATTTTATATGAGGATATATACTTACAATAATATTTTTATTTATTTATTTTGCATACAGGTAGAGACTATTATTCCTGATTTATTCGAAAGCAATTATGGGTTTGTTCCATGGCAAACAGGTAATAGAAGGGAGGAATCTTAGGGAAAAAAAAAGAACATCAAAGAATAGCAAGAAGAAAAAAAACAGCTTATATAAATCAATTTTATCCCGATTATATATGTTTAGGTCTCAGTTACCTAGGTGCTGGTGTGGGTAATTTATGTGGTGCATTCATTAACACTTTTCTAAGTGATCGACTTTTACTTCGTGCTCGTGCCAAACGAGGTGGTCATGCTTTAGTAGAGGATCGTATTGGTATCAACGTGTGGCCATGTGGATTCATTTTGATGCCATTTGGTCTTTTATTGTTTGGTTGGGGAATTGGTACCGGAATGAGTTATTGGACCGGTATTATTGGTTTTGGTATTCAGAATTTCGGGATGAATCAAATAATGACAGCCTTATCTGCTTATCTAGTCGATAGTGCACCAGGTATTGGTGCTTCATTTACAGCAGCAGCCAATTTTCTTAGAATGATCACAGCTTGTGCTCTTACATTGGCTGCTAATCCAATGGTTAAAGCTATTGGTCCAGGGTATACTTGTGTCTTTTTAGCTGCATTAACATATATTTCCATGGGACTGTTAGTTATTCTCAAGATATATGGTGGTCGAATGCGACGTTATTCCGGTTATTAACAAAAAAAAATGAATGCACTTTTCAGAAGTAAAAAAAGAGAAAACAAAGATTACGGAACTCTTTCCTCTGGACATATCATATCAATCTTCTTATCCGTTCCTCTTGTATTTTATTATGTTTCTAATTACACACTTATATATATACATACATATAGATTTTTATTGCATCTTCTCATTATTTTTAAAAAATATTATACCTCACCTACTTTTACCTATTGTAGTTATTACTCGTAATTTTGTAACCTTTATTCATTTACTGACGGATATATATATATAGAGAGAGACCAATAAATATTTTTCTTTTGATGTCTTTCTAATATATACGCTTTTTTTGTATCTATGGGTAATTATAATACAGGAAAGTCTGCGATTCAATTGCTAGATATATGTAAAGAGAAAAGAAAATAGCTAAAGCCCCCATAGTATATGCAAATTATATGACAGTGTCATCGACAACATACAAAAATGTGTGCAAACTGTTATTATTTTCATATGGATCCTGTAATTTAGGAGGTGGCCTACTTATGAAAAACCAAACGTCGTGACGAGCAACATTTCGATCTTTGGTCTTTATTTGCGTGTAAAATTGCTATTCGTTTCGGTTCTTGTTTTTGTTTTCCTTTACCGGAAACATGTTCTAATAACAAACGATTTGATAATAATATAGTAGAAAAACTTAATCCCATTGAACTATTCCTGGTGCTTAGAGACACGTTTGTATTTTTTTTTTTGGCATCGTTGAAGATATCAGGGGTTTATCTGAACCAATGTATGTCGTATAGGTAAGTTCAATAACTGTTTTTTTCTTACCAATGCGTCATAATTTGATGTCCTTTTTTAATACATAAAGAATTACGCTTTCACTTTATTAAACTCATTATGATTTTGTTGCTTGGCAAACTGGCAAGAACTAAATTATGTCCTTACAGGAGTAATTAACTAAAATATATTTAATACATGTACAAAGGATATCACATTTTTAAGATGTGATAGAAATAAAGTAGTGCCAAATGTACAAATTACATACTGTCCACTGGAGGACTAATGAGGATGATGTATAGTAAACAAAAAAAGAGAATTGGAAAAGAAAAATAAATATAAAAACAGAGGAAATTATATATGTTGTTTGAGTTCATTTTTTTGTTGATAGCCAGACCAATAACGGAATTGACCACCAAATATTTTAAGAATAATTAATAATATCATAGCTATAACAGTTAACCCAGTTAAAAAAACACAAGTAAGACCAGGTCCTATAGCATCTACCAAAGGATTTGATGCAATAGTCTATAATAAATTGAAATAAACAATATTAACTAATTCATTTCCGAATTTTTTCTTCTTTTAGTTGTTACTAACCAAAATACACGCCATAATCATTCTTGCAAAATTCGCACATGCTGTAAAAGAAGCGCCAATGTTAGGAGCACTGTCGACTAGATAGGCAGATAATGATGTGACAGTTTGATTCATGGCAAAGTTCACCAAACCAAAACCAACAATACCTGCCCAAAAACTCATCTTTTTATCAAGACTCCATCCAAATAATAATAAACCAAATGGCATAAAAACGAAAAGACTAGGCCAAACGTTAATCCCAATACGATCCTCAACTGATGCACGACCTCCTCGTTTGGCACGTGCACGTAGAAGAAGATGATCTGATAAAAATGTATTTATTACAGCACCAAAGATGTTTCCTACCCCTCCTCCCAAGTAACTTAGACCTATTTGAAAAGAAAAAAAAAGTTAATTTCTGTCCTCCTATTCAACTTTTTTTTTGAAGCGGGTATAGGTTACTATTTAATTTACCAATTTGCCACGAACTAAACCCGTAGATCCTTTCGAAAAGAATAGGAAGAATTGTTTCTAGCTTTTTTTTTTGAAATGCGTAAAAAAAGTTAATAGACATATTGATTTTTATGTATGTTTTTTTTTCGAGTAATAAAAATATATTTATAGAGATGTGAGTGATAGTTACAACAAACATTGAACCAAATACAAAAGCCACGATCAAAGACGCGAGCAAAACATGTGGATGACGGAAATATTGAAAAGGTTTGATAGGATTGAATGTCTTTTTCTTTCTAGCACCATTACTCTTAGGTGTCGATGATGGAGTTGTTATAGCAATACTTTGACTTTGGGCTGAATGTACATATTGATCTTCTTCCATTGGAATCTGTATGGCAAGGTCTAAATATTGATCGTTGTTACTCTTAGTCTTTTCACTATTAACATCCATTGTTCCTGTTTCTAAAACAGTATCCCATTTTTCATTATCACGGTAAGTTTCTGGGTATGTAAATAAGATCAATACAAGTACAGTACAAGAAAAGGCGAGACAAAACCAAAAAGCAGTACGCCAAGTTAAGTTACTCATAATCAAAAAACCTCCAAGAATAGGTCCTAGATAACATTTTGATGGATAGACTTTCAATATTAAACCTATTATATCACATATGTCATATGTTACCCTATTCGACAAATTTATAACTTTACCAAGCACTGGACCAAAAAAGACACCAAAGAAATATTTTCCAAAAGCAGCACCTCGACGTTCAATCGGGTAACAATCCGCGATAATACCAGCACCGACAGACTATATATTTTTCTTTCCTTTTTTAGATTTTTTTTTCATTTGTCAAACCTATTAAGTGATCATATGAAAAGGTATAAAAAGATATAAAAAAAGATTACCTGACCACATGAAGCACCAGATGCTTGAACACATCGTAAAATAACTAAACCCCAAATGTTATTTACAAGCGCTGAGCCAAGTGATGCAAGGCCGAAGATGACCATTGATAAGATTAATAAAAAGCGACGTATCCGATAGTAATCCGATAATGCTGCCCAGACAACAGGGGTTAAACCCATAAATAGAATAAATAAAGCGGCTGTCAGCGTTGTTGCGATCGGTGTGGAATTTAGCTCTAATGTAATTTCAGGGATACCTGCCGTTTTCATTTTGCACTTTTAGTAATATATTTATCTGGCGTATGTATATAACTCATGACAATAATGTTATTATAGTTATTATTATGTTTACCAGGGAAATAAATTGTACTAGAAAATCCAGAACTAGCCGCACACATGGCAAGAATAACTATGACTAAGTATTTTGTTCGACTTGAGAATAATCGTGGATCACCGTCAACAGGAGGTCGAATAGAAAGTCGAGATTTGAACAGTTGTTTTAATTGAGAAAGTGTCATATTCTTTTTCTGTCAAGTAGAAGAAGAGATAGGATGTTAAGTGATAGTTCTTGTCGCGGTTATTATTAACGTTATTATTTATTATGATATTGTAATTGTCGCGTCTCAAGGTTAAAGGAGGGAAAAAAATAATTTTCGATTTGATGTCAATAATAGGGGAAATATATAAAGAATTAACATTTCGCGGTAGTTTAAAAAAAGACCATCCAATTAGCATCAGCCAGAATGTTTGTGCATAATGGAAGAATGAGTTATCCGGCATTTTAGTTCCTTATTCCGTGAAAAATATCTTTAGAGAAAAAAAGAGAGTGAGGTAATTAATGGACATGTTTGGTAGTTAAAAATACTTTCGGTGTAGTGAAATATAGTTAACAAAATAAATGCTTCATAAGATTTTTCTTACGCTTAAAAATATTCTTCTTTTTGTTGTTGTCGTTTTGGTGATAGTAGTACTTGATTCATTTTGTTGTTAGTAAGAATCAAGAACTCCTGAGATAAAAAAACGGAGTCCCAGCAGCTGTAAAAAAAAATAGTTTACTGGAAGCCTCTTGGGTTGTTATAACTTGCGTGTACCATTTTTGAATAAAATATGTGTAATTGTAAACCTATTTTTCATTAAAATTAAAATTCAATACTTATTGGTGTGTATATATAATTTTAAGGGACACAGTGTACTTGTGCTTTATTGGTTCGTCGGAAGCATTGAGAACCGGTTGTCTAATCCGATCTTTTCTTTTACCCATAATCCGGAAAATATGCCCGACATCTGTTATAAAGCGTAATTCACTACACCAACAGTTTTTTAGAAGTTGATAAAAAACCCTGGAACCTGTCACTGCATGGTCTTTCATGGACTACAATAATAGCTTTTTTGTAAAGCTCTATATATTTGTGCAGCTTCATGTAGCTTTAGGAATAAAAGATAAGCTTAATACCTGTATTGTTTATCAACGTGTATAGTATACCAAAACAGCTTTCCCTTGCTATCACTATCGCCAATACTAACCATTTTTATTGAGTCTTTTATAATTAATATGATCACAGCTTAATGTGACCTCTCTTATATATATATATATGGAATCCTTGATTAAATAAAAAGACTAAAGAATTAATAGAGAAGCTTTCACCAGGAATAGTTATACCTTTTGGCACCTAAGCATGATTACGCAAAGAAATATTTAAATCTATTTTCATGTATTTTATTTATTTTCATTGTGTTTAAAATATGCTCAAAAGGTACGAATATCAACATTTCATGTCTTGCCACGGTGCTCCATAGTATTATGAACAATCATTGCGTCCCTTAGAAATTGACGATTTTATAAATATAGATTTTCATATAGTATATCTTTATACATATCTTGCAACGAACATCTTTGTTTTCACAAAATCATAAACTTTAATTAATTGATTTTCATTATTCTACACGTGTAAAATAAATATTTTTATGAATATTCTAGTACTTCATTTTTCGTTTGTCGTGGAGATATAGAAAAATAACGTTTTCCAGAAAAACTTAATTGTAACTACAAAAAGACTTGCGAGCTAACATCCTCATAAATTTAGTATGTATCCAACCAACTATTTATCTCCATATAAACTTGCAAACTATGTAAGGTTCATGTTGATTTTGTTACCTTTACTAGTTAATCTTTCATAAAAAATATAGTTTAACTACTATCTTCTTGAGTCAGCTCAGCATGACAAGACTCATCTGTTTAAATGTATATTTTGGCAAATAAATGATATGTATATTAATTCATTTGTGGGCATGAGCTGCTTAGTATTAATTAAGTAGTAAAGGGAATATGTTCATATTTCAATTCCATTTTCGCATAAAGCGTTGCAAACTTGAATTTCATTTACCAAAAATCGCGATACACTAAATAGTAACGGATAGTCCATTTATTGGTATTTGATTATTTAAAAAAGAATAAAGATACGTAAAAACAATAAAAAAGTAGATACTGATGATAGTCATGGAGAATTAAATAAAGTATTCTTTACAATGACATTAGCAACAACGTGAGTACTTATACTTTTTTTTATTACTCTATTAGATAATACGTACGAATTTTATAGTTAGCTACTTTATGTGTATCATGAATGATAAAATTGAATACATAACCGTAATAAATATTTTAAGAACGCTTGTTAATTGATATTAATCAAATATATCTTGAGCTAAACCACGAATAAATAAAATGATTTGCTCGTTCTACGATTTCTTTAGAGGATGGCTATGCCACGAAGTCTTAAATAGTTTTGATGTTTTTTTTTTTAAAATATATATATATATGTCTTTTGTTAAGGGTTGAGGCTAAATATAGTATTAGTAGCAAAGAAAAAGACTCTTAAGATGCAAAGAGAAAACTAAAGCAGAAGAAAAAAAATACTCAAATGTACGACGCAGTCGAAGTCCCAGAGTTAGTTTACACATTATAGGAAATAGGAGCAATAATAAATTACCATATTATATTATATTGACAACTAGTTACTGTTATAATATATATATATATATATATATATATATATAAAGGATTGTATATATCTATCAAAACTGGTTTTTCACGCGTATAGTATATAATGGTTTTAGAAGAATGTTTATCGTTCTGAGCAAACCATTGGAAAGAGAAACATACGTATTTAATTTGGTTGTACAAAAAAATTAATGCAAAAGGGAAAAAATATAAAGTTTTATTTTAGGTATATACTAGTAACTAGTGGTGCAATTTATTGATATATGCTTTTGAATATCATGTTATATATATTAGTAGAGATCTTATTTATGATCAAATGGTCATTATTGTACATTTTTTTTTCTTTTATAATTTTTTTTCTTGGTTCTTAATATCTACGTTTGAAGTTCACTTTCATTTCGTCAAGAGAAACCATAGCAAAAACAACACCACGTTTTTGAATATGTTCCTTGTGTAATGAGTCTTCAGGAAGTGTAAAAGTATATTTACGTACTATTTTCAAAAAAAAGAAAGTGGTGGAAGTGTATAAGTACGTAGAAGTAGAACAGAAAAAATAAGTTCGCGTATTATAGAATGGAAAATAGTGATGACAATAGCAATTTTGAACCAAAACACACACACACACAGAAACAGTTATACGTACAAAGCATCGATAGCACAACCCGTTGCTGTACCATGCTAAAGTTCATTCCAATACATTGGCGTCCACCATTACTAAAAGCAAACCAAGGATATCCAGATGTTGAATGACTATCCGCTTCACCACCAGGAGCAAATCGATCTGGGTTGAATGTTTCTGGCTCCTTCCAATACTTTGGGTTACGATGTAAATTATAAATATCTACATCGATCAATGTTCCTTTTGGAATAAAAGTACCATTTAGTTCAACATCTTCAACTGCGACACGTGAAGGTGTTGTACATAATGGATTATGAATACGTAAAGTTTCTTTTATCACTTGATTGAGATAGGTCATTTGTTTGGTTTGTTCGATGGTCGGTGTAATATTTTCAGAACTGTCTCCCAAGATATTAATTATTTCTTGTCTTGCCTTTTCTTGAATGTCCTATATTATTATAATAATACGTATGAGTTTGAAATTGTTAGAAATATGGTTTATTTCTTCTTGTAGTGTTGTGTATTATTATATTACTTACAGGGTTTTTCGCAAATTCGCAAATAGCACACGAAAGTGCAAAAGCGGTTGTATCATGGCCTGTATAGTAATGTTAATGTAAACTTGTTAGTTATCAGCAAAGAATAAATTACATTATACGAGATATATTCTTTGTCCTTACCAGCCAAGAAAAAGATACATAAATTACTCTATAATAAATATAAAATGACATGAGTGAAAATAAAAAAAAAATACTTTTTTTTTTCTTTGAATGTTACCTTTAATTCCTCATCAGACATAATAGCACCATCTTCTTCATTCATTTCACTTTCAATCATTAAAGTCAATAAATCCTTTTCATTATTATCTCCTTCCATTTGCTTATTTCGTCGTTCTTGAATAATTTGTCGTTTGTGAAGAATAATTTTATCCAACATGCTCAAAAAGTTAGTCAGACTTTGATGAGCTTCTTGTCTTTTGGGGAACCAATGGAGCAATTTTGTATCAAGGATGGGAAATAGAATATAAATAGGTTTTATCATACCCTCTTTGACTTGATTATACCCATTTACCCATTCATTGTGTTCATCAATCAAAGCATTGAAATTGAAACCTATATCATTTTGTATATTATTAAGTTTATCTCGTATAAAAAAAAATGAAGATTTGTATAACTATATTGGTTCATTATTATTACCAAAACCAGCAGTGCCAATCGCATCAAGAGTAAGTCGAGTAAATAAATCTGTTACATCCACAGGCCCTTCATCAATTACTTTAAACATCGTTTGGGTCAAGTTTCCAAATACTTTTACCGGGAGTGCACGATGGAAGGCTGGGTTGGCAATCTTTATAAATATTAATGGCAATAATACAGAGTCAACTATTTAGAAAACAATCCGGATTGACTAGGGAGGGAATAGGGTTAAAAAAGAATGCTTTTTTTCTCATTTTTACCTTGCGATGACGCTTCCAATCTGGGCCACTTAAAAATACAATATTGGGCCCACCAACGTAACGCTCAATCAAAGTACCTTTTACACCATTCGTAGACTCAGACTTTGGAAATAGATCTATGCATGTATAGATCATAATATAGTGTTAACCAGATTGCCTCTTTTTTTCTTCATTTTCTTCTTACCTGGTTTCATCACCATTTGCTTTGCAGCAACAGGATCTGTGATATCCACAATCCAACCTTGCGCACTAAATCTCTATTATTGTTGTTATAGTAACAAAAACAGCGTTTCGTTACTATGATTGAGTTACCATTGTTTCCCAATCCCTCATTTTCTAGAAACTTACTGTAAATATACCCGGACTATCGTCACGCACAGGTTCAATAACTTCGCGTGCATAATCGTGAACTAGACCATTATTAAAATAATACTTAATCGCAGTAAAATAATCACATTGTTTCATGTGTTGTAAATGGATTGGTGCTCTAATGATTTTGTTATAAAGACGATAAGTCAAAAATCCCAAAGCAGCTGCTGTACCCAAAGGTATTAAGGAGTCCTTGTGGCGCTCTACTTGTGGCAAAAAGTATGTGGCGTAAGCTTCAGTTATTTTTTCTACCGCAGGATTGGTAGAATTGCTAACTTGTTGAACAAGTGTAGATATCAGTGGCATGGTATAATAATGTTATAAAAGAAGAAGAAAGGTGAAGAAATAACAAAAAAAAAAAAAAAAGAAGAAGAAAACAATTGTCGTATTATCTATCCATTAGACACCGTTTCTTTTTTTAAAAAAAATCTAAGATGTTTAAATTTCCATATAAAAGTTAAAAATAAAAAATTTAACCGTTTCGTTGGACACCGTTATTCCATTTGGTTTTTGGTAATGGAATACAAAGACTCAAGGTGTCACCTTTTTTCTTCTTCTTCTTTTTATGCTTAACTGATCCGCGGCGCTTCCGATTTCCCCTTATAAAAAAATTTGTTAGTAAATCCCAAGCTTTAACACCGCAACAGCTCTCTTTTTCTTTAAACTATATATAATTATTCTGCTGATTTGTGCATCAATTCCAAGAAAATATTTTTAAAGCTTTAAAATTATCTAATTTCCTGTAGGAAAAAATTAGCAGCAATACTTTTGTGTTTTTTTATCAATATAAGCTATACTCTTCTATACTATAACAATAGTGCATCGCTTGATAAAACAAAATTTTAACGAACATGCTAATAATAGAGTGAATATCCATAATTTTTAAAAAAATATGTACGGGTTTACTACAAAATAACAATCGATGACAACTAGCATTTGTGAACCCTAGAAAAAGTTCTTTCTTTTACTTTATGGAGTGACAGTCTAAATTACCGTGTAACACTTGATAAAGTCGAAAACTTCAAAATTACCGTATCACTTCAAAATCAAAACATCAGTGTTCTTGTTATCTTTCCTTGTTAAATAAGCTTTATATACTTACATACTAGATCATTTTCCCATTTATTACAAAGTATCGGATTACATTCTTTTTTTCATACATATTTGTTTACAATACGCACGTTCTTCCATTCTTTTTTTTTTTTTTTTTTTAAAAAAAAAGCACACTATTATCACAACATTTTTGTGGTATTTTTCTACTCAGATAATCCTCTGTGGCACATTTATAAATAAATCGGCATTACCATAATTTTGAAATAAACCAGGAAAAAGCGACATTATTGATGAACATGCTTATTTATATTTTACTTCGTTATTATTATTATTATTATTATTGTAATAATTATCGTATTATACTTTGCTTAATAAAAGTACGAGCAATTTATATGAATCGGTTTATAGTTATATGATTTGTTGAAAATAGAATATTGGATTGTATGTATATTTTAGGTTTGTGCAGGGTGATATCAGTTTTGTAGCACATTATAATGCTTAGTATTAGTAGTACAAATTGGAGAGCAGTGTTAACATGTAACAGAAATATGTTTGTGTTGCATAACTGTATTTTTATAATACTAATGATTTCTATACTCTCCTTTTTACAACAAATTATCCAATCACCCACGCTAGTAATACTTGTTCTAGATCTTTATCAATCAATCAGTCAAAAAGGTCAGAAGCAGCATCGGTACCAAAAAGTTGAACGCATGCATCACGAGAATATTGCCTAGTATAACATTTATCTTGTGCTCTATATGCTTCAACAGGTAAATCATAGGGTAAACGAATCGGAACGATTCCTGTTATTCGATCTTCGTCACCATCTTCATTAGTTGTTGTCATACTATTATTACTAAGAGTAATTGGCATTGGTTTTGGATTATGTACTGTAGCTGCCAATAATTGAATATCAGTGTACTCTGGGGTCTATTAATAGATAATAATAAGTTGTTCTTAGAATCTTTTTTTTTTTTTAAAGAAAAAAGAAAAATCTTACCTCGAATAAACTAGGACAGAGAAATACACCAAGTTCAAAACTTTTTATATGTAATTGTGTATTACCTTTTTGAAATTCTCCCCATGCTGCTCGGCTTAAATTCGCTGAAGTCAATAAATGCCAGGCAATACTATTAAATCCATAAACTCGAGTATAAGTTTTGATATGAGGCATGATTTTTTGGCGACCTGATTCAGTGCTAATCCATTTACAAAGATGTGTATCGAGCCAATTTTTGCTTTGTTCATAAACACCTAATTGAAAAAAAAAAAATGGTATCCGTATAAATATAAAATATAGCAAGAATAATATATATTTCTTCTTTCTTTTTGGGATATTATACTAATAACTATGTTATTTACCTTTTTCAAGACGTAAAAACCCTGCACTTGAAATAATACCAGAATGGCTATATATACCAATCCAGGTACAAAAGGGAAGATGTATTTTATCAGTATGATTATAAACTGTTATTCATATCTGGTAGTTTGTGAGTAAATATTACCTTTGACATACTTCATCCACTGTTGGATACATAAATTTAATTTCAGGCATTTTAGCTTTAGATGCGTTAATTGCTTCAGACATACATCGTGTAAAATCTCTTTGGAACCACTGACCCCGTAAACTCCCAACACTAGAGCACTATTCAAATTATACCACTCATTAAAACTTATAATAAAAATCATGTTATATACTGATAAAGTTATTTCTTTTCTTATCTTACCTGTGCAATGATTGTTGATCCATCCTTCACACAGTCTTGATCCAATGATACGTGTGTTCTTAATACGTTTGCCAATTTTTGTAATCCCCATAACTCCATAGCAGCGCCTTTATGATACCCAGGAACGGATCCAATTAGAATACCCTTGTAATAGTATCATACATTAATTAAATTTTACAGAAATTATTCAGGTAACAAGTGAAAATGATGTAATTTTACCTTACAAGCTGACCAATCATAAAGTCTTACTAGAGCTCGAATTTCACGTAAGCTTGTATTATAGGCATTCATATAATTGACAAGATCACGTTCGAAACGAGAACCATATTCTGATCCAACAACCCCTCCTTGATTTTTTGTTGGTTTATTTGGTTTCAAAGGACAGTAAGGAGTTTGATAGATACCTTGCGTCATTGTTCTTAAAAAAAGAAGTTCATGTTAAAAATAAGCATTTAATGAGCCATGAGTAAAAAAGTTTTGTATGGTATATATATATATAACTTACTCCCAATCAGCCTGACATAAATTTGCAGTACACACTACCATACGAACGGATTGAATGCCTTTTTTATTAAAGAATAATAACATCGCCTATAATTGAAGCAATCAAGACTGTTAAGATAAAAGAACCCGACATATTGATTTTGTTCTAATTTGGTAACCAACCTTGGTATGATGGGTTCCTAATTATAATAATATACAAATGAAGTGAGTTGATAAACATTATCTAGCCTTTTTTATTATTATTATATGTATTTATAATAGGGGGGTTTGGTGAAAAATAATAATAGTACATACCATACTTATCACTGATATAAGGAGCAATTAATTGAACATTAGGCCAATTTTTAGCTTCATTCTATTGTATATAAATTCACTTAATATTGCTATAATACCAATAGTATATAGGATGATAAAAAATTGATATATATATATATATATATATATAATCATCCGTATTATTTACCTGAATAGCTCGTTTTGATTCATCAAATCGATGTCCATGAATAACTGTAATAGGAATTTTTGATCGAACTTTTGGATGAATATTCTCCATAAGGTATTCCAGATCAACAGTAAAATTAAATTGTACAATACGTTCAAGATCATCCTATAGAAATTGAGTGTATACGTGTCTATAAGCCTTTTTTTTAAACAATCTATTATAGTTATTATTATTACCTACATGATATAATAAATCGGGCAGTCGAACTATTATAAAAAACAAAAGATGATATAAAATCAATATCAATATCAATCCATGTATGTTGTCAATGTTATCTTTGCTTCTTATATATTTAATTGTATGCTTTACCACAACCAAAATTTTCTTCTTCTGACACGCCTTCCGACGCTAATAACTGGGTGCAAGATTCTAAATATTCAATCTTGGGTTTGTGTTGTTCTTCTTGATCATGATCTGTCTTTTGTCTTTTGTTGTTATTGTTGTTATTGTTGTTATCCTATATTGGTAATGGAATTCACATTTTATATATAACAATTATTATTGGTGTGATTTGTATTACAGTAAATGTGAAATGGAGAATGTATCTATTTACAAGATTTAAATCTTGATTATCGTCTTCTGGTCGTGGTCGTGAAGAACTCATGACTTGTGTTACAAAAAGAAAAGAAAAAGTGATTTTTTAAAGCATAATAATATAGTTAGGCTGCGGTGTTGTTTGTTTCTTTATTTTTTGATGCCAAATGGATGATCACTTTTAGAAATGTTCCTCGTAAATAATATCTAGCAATTGAGGAGAAACAAAAATAAAAGAAGGTATTTTATAATAAGCTAATGATGATGATGATAATGACGATAAAGAAGAAGAACGGAATAGATGATTACAATAGATACAAGTATCATAATGTATATTATTAATAATGATTATTATTACGCATTGTTATTATTATTACACTATATTTGTGAAGTATTATTTGTGTCATTGGGTATCGCATCAACACTAGCATTATTATCTGGTTTTGGTGATGTCACTGTAGTTGTCGTATTCTGTGGTTGTGGTTGTGGTTGAGCTTCTTGTTTTTCATTTTGTAATTCTTTTCCTTGTTCTTCTTGTTCTTCAGATTTTAGTTCTGAATTTACCTTTGGAGTTCCTGTTTGAACCAACTTACAATCTTTTACAGGTAAAGGTGGGGGTGGGTGTAATTCCGGTGTTTCCAATTCAGTGGTATAATTTAACGGGAATATGCCACAATGTGTATGTCCTTGATCATCGTGTACTTCACCCAGCCACCATCCTTCATTAATTTCTTCCAACACCGTAATAATGTCACCTGCTTTAAATGGAAGATCCTCATCATGATCACCAGGAAAGCTATAAAGTGCTCTTCGTAACAGTTTGGATGAAGCAATACTCCCAGATATTGCTATATATATAGCTTTTGTTAATATATCATGACTGCCTTCATCATCAATATAATCCTTCCGTTCTTCCCCTCATTGAAATGTATTAATAATAAGAAAAAAATAGCAAAAAAAAAAAAAAAAAAAAGTTACACTGTTTTCGTGAAGAAATATTAGCAGAAGATTCTCGTTTTTCAGGTGAAATAAAATCGGATTTGGAACTTCGTTGAGAAAGTGATCGACGGAAAGGGTTAGTACTAGAATTGTTATCATTATTAGCGGATGGAATAGTAGCTGCTGCAGTACTACTTTGATATGATGCTGATGATGCTGACGAAGCACCGGTACTTGTTGAACAAAAAGATCGACGATCGCCTGGATGTAAATATTGACTTTCGTTATTATTACTGTTATTATTTGAAATAGTAGAAGGACGTCGTAGATTATTGTCATCAATTTGATTAGTTGTGCTCGTACCAATGGTAGATTGTTCAAATGCTGAATCTGCTGATTTTCGTTTCTTGTTACTGGGAGTTGTACTGGAATAACTTGCGCGGCCATATGAAGTAGATTTATTTGATTTGTTGTTATCTAAAAGGGATCCAGTATCTGTATTCTCTTCTTCTGCTCTTTCTTCTCCTTCTTCTTCTTCATATTCAGGCCCTTGTGGCCAATCCGATTTTACTTGCTGTAATAAATTTGCTGCCTTCAAAAAGCATCCAATTTGTAAATCCATATAATCATATAAAGCATCTCGATGTTTTTCCTATGGAATTTACGAATATTAGTAAAGTAAAACGGAGTGGCGGTACACGGGGTAGGATTGTTATCTGTTTTTGCTATTTAAACTATTAAATAATATTTATAATGATAATAAGAATAATAATAATAGTTTTACCTTAAATTGTTCCAATTCAATCATTTTAGATAATAATTCCCGTTGAGTCTCCTCGAACTTCATTTTGGATTGTTGTAATATTTGCTCAAGCTGCGGTTTTTCCTTTTTTGCCTTTTGTAATCGACCCAGATGAGCTGCATAATCCAATCGTCGTGTTTCAAGTTTTTTACGCAGTTCTACAATCTTGTGATAGCAGTGTCGACTCTCTTTTAATAATGTCAAATAATTTGTACCAAGTTGTATTGTCAGTTGATCGAAATACGTGGCGATATTACTTTCAGCTTCACCAAGATTCTGTAGTGCGGTGCCTTTATAACTATTGTATTAGTCATTTTTTTCTTTGTCTTCGTTATATATATATATATATATATATCTAAATATATACCTAAATATATACATATACAGTGATCTAATAAAGAACAAAGAACAACAAAAGGTTTTTCTTTTACCTAATTTAGGTGAGTACTCAATAATATCTTTTCCATGACAAGACCAAATATCACCAATGGCTTGCATGGGAGTATATTTCAATCTCGAGTCTTCTACCAAGTTTTTTGTTTTTGCAAGTTCCGCATGTGAGTGTTTGATGGTTTGATATAATGTTTCAAAACCAGCATGCCATTCATCAAGATGGTCTTCGAGCTCTTTAAGATCTTCTGTTTGTAAAGTAGTTGCTTTTGAAGTTCCTAATCGTTCTCCTGTCCACTATAAAATAACAGGAATATAAATATGTAGCTCTTTAGCGAAATAATTAAATAATTATAATAATATTTTTTATATATATTAGTTTTACCTGTTTTAACCGAGTCAAGTTTTTCAGCATAATATATTGTACTACTGCTACTTTTTTTTTTCACCGAGAATATAAAAAGAAAAGAAGAAAAAGGGAAAAAAGGAAGAGGGGAAGAAGAGAAAGAGAAAAGTAGCAGTTGAGTTTTTTTTTTACAACAGCGTGATAAGTAGTAGAATTTTGATACGACAATTCGAAAACAATAATGAAACAAGTAATATAATAATATAATAAACGCGTTATTTAGTCTCTTTTTTACATGTAGAGAAAAAAAGGGGTCGTTGAATATATTTAACAGTTTAACCTGGGGTTACCTTTCTTTTTTTTTCTTGAATATATAAAAAAGCCTTGTTCATTATGATAAAGGGTTTATCTAATGATCAGATTCCAGTTATCATGAAAATGTATTGTTTTAACGAAAGTTGCATATCTTTTATTTGTTTCCATGACTTCCATCACATCTGGCATCATCATCATGCCTGGTTTATTAATAGCGTGACCTTAAAAACCCAGCTGCCTGCGGATTACGCCTCTTTCGGTTTAACTTACAACAGAACTCCTCTCTTTTTTTTTTCCCTCTCTATACTCTTTTATTTTTTATTTTTTTACTGCCATTCCTTGAAAAAAAATAAAATATGGCACCGACTACCCTCTTCCGTTCGGAAGAGATGTCACTCATACAACTGTATATTCCTGCAGAGGTAGCCCAACCTTGCGTCGCAGAGTTGGGTGAACTCGGTAAGGTGCAGTTTAGAGATGTAAGTTTTTAATTTTTGAAAACCCGGAAATCTTTATAGTATAATCTATATTTATATAAATATTTTATATTACTGTTTTGCATCTTTAAATTATGGTAACTAAATTAATATTATTGTTTAATAATTAGCTCAATCCCGAAGTAAATGCATTTCAGCGAGCATTTGTTTCTGAAATTAGACGATTGGATGAAATGGAACGTCTTTGTCGTACGTGTATTTTTTTTATCATATATGGTTAAGAAAAACGAAATAAGCAGATGAAACACGAAAAAACCCCTAACTCATTTTTTTTACGCCTCTCTTTTTCTCTCTCTTTATCATTTATAATAATAGGATTTTTTAACACCCAAATTGAAAAGGTAGATGTTCATATTCGACCATTGACAGCTACAGCTTATGGTTCTCGTGCACGTTCTGCTCAAGAAATCGATGATCTTGAAGAAAAGTTAAAGGAGCATGAGGGTCGTATTATCCAAATGAACGGGTCGTATGAAACACTTCAACGTCGTTACCTGCAACTCACCGAACTCCGACATGTCCTGCGCGAGACTGGCGGTTTCTTCGAACAGGTATAAACCATCATTTATAAACTTATCTTGAACAAAGACACACACACAGGTATACATTAGACACAGATAAATTAATGTTTGAAATATTTATATACATATAGGCTGAATCACGTCAAGATACCATTCGTAACTCTATGGATGAAGGTGATGCTTCAACACCATTGTTAGAACACGACGTAGAACAACAAAATCATGATGAGATGGGTCGTCTTAACTTGGGTTATGTCACTGGTGTAATTTCTCGTGCTCGCATGCAAACCTTTGAACGTGTTCTTTGGCGTTCTTTGCGTGGTAACTTGTATATGAACTCGGCAGAAATTGATGAACCCATCACCGATCCTGATTCCGATGAAGTTGTCGATAAGAATGTCTTTGCTATCTTTGCTCATGGTCGAGAAATTATTAATAAGATTAAAAAGATTTCACAAAGTTTGGGTGCTACTTTGTATACTGTTGATGATTCACCTGATAAACGACGTGATGCTTATCTTGAAGTAACTGGTCGTATTGAAGATTTGAACAATGTAAGTTTTTTTTTAGCTCTTTATTCCTTTTTAATAAAAATATACAAATGTATTCATCTCTATTTATACTTATTTTTTTTCTACTCTCATATATATATATATATATATATATATATTAATAAATGAATAGGTTCTTTCTAATACAAGTCAAACTCGACGAGCCGAACTTCAAAAGATCGCAGAAAACCTTACTTCATGGACTACTGTGGTTCGTAAAGAAAAGGCTATTTATCATACTATGAATTTTTTCAATTACGATGTCAATCGCAAGTGTTTGATTGCCGAAGGATGGTGTGCTTCTAATGATATTTCTATTATTCAACATGCATTGAAAAATGCCACGGTTCGTTGTTTCTTCTTTTTTTTTTGAATTAAACAGTGGAAGTGAATCACAGGAGCAATTTAATAAGAATAATAAGAATCGAAATTTACATCTATTTGTTAACTCATATACTAAACATACTATATGTATATATAGGAAGCATCCGGTACAAACTTACCATCTATTTTGACAGAATTAACTACCAAAAAGAAACCACCTACGTTCCATCGTACAAACAAATTCACAGAAGGCTTCCAAGCTGTCATTGATGCTTATGGTATTGCACGTTACAGGGAAGTCAATCCTGGTTTGTTTACCATTATCTCATTCCCTTATCTCTTTGCAATCATGTTCGGCGACGTCGGTCACGGCTTCATTATGTTTTTGTTTGCATTATACCTCGTTTTGAATGAAAAGAAGTTGGCCAAGGTCGACAATGATGTGAGTTCTATGGAGAGATATTCAGAATAACGATTAGAATGGTGTGAAGCGGGTAGAGAAAGGAAAGGAAAAAAACTCACTAGTGTATTATATACATATATATATATATAGATTTTCTCCATGTTTTTCAGTGGTCGTTATATGGTCCTTTTGATGGGTCTTTTCTCTATGTATGTTGGTTTTATCTATAACGATATGTTCTCATTGTCTTTGGACTTTTGGAAAACGGGTTTCGACTGGCCCACAGAATATAACTCTACTGATACAATTGAGGCATCACCCAATGGTCATGTATATCCTTTCGGTTTCGATCCAGTATGTATTATATATATATAAATATTGATAACAAAAAAAAAAGGAAAAATGTCATCATTCTCTTTATTAACTAATAATGGATATATATATATGATTTTAGTCATGGCATGGTTCTGAAAACTTCTTGCTTTTCTCCAATTCTTACAAGATGAAACAAGCTATTATCATCGGCGTAATCCATGTTTGTATCACAACGTTTCACATACATACACACACTCTCTCTCTCTTTCTCTTTTACGTATTTACGAAATGAACGTAACTAACCTCCTGAAAAAATAAACAACTTTCTTTTTTTGTATAGATGCTTTTCGGTATTTGCTTGCAAGTGTATAACCATGTCAACTTCAAGAACAAGATGTTCATTTGGTTGGAATTCTTGCCTCAAATCTTGTTCATGTCTAGTATCTTTGGTTACTTGACTTTCTGTATTTTATATAAATGGAGTGTGGATTGGTGGGCTTTGGATGAAAATGGAAATCATATTCATAATGCACCTCCCAATCTTTTGAACATGTTAATTTATATGTTCCTTTCTCCTGGTAATATTAATCCTGAAGAACAACTTTATCCTGGTCAAGTAAGTGCAAATAAAAGAGGGAAAGGATTATCGTGTTACCTATTTTTTTTATCTCGCTCACACATTACATAATAATGACTATTGTTTTTTTTAGGGTCCAATTCAAATTATTTTGTTATTGATCGCTGTGGTTTGTGTTCCATGGATGTGGTTTGCCAAGCCTTATTATCTCAAAGCACAACACAATAAGCATCATTATCAAACTGTTGCAGGTGATGATGAAGTTACTTATGATGAAGAACAAAACGGTCATGCTGGTAGTTCTTCTGCTGAAGCTGCTGATGATGATGAGGAAGAAGAAGAGGTAAATATATATTAAAGTCAGGAGCGAAAAGTGAAGGTCTTTTATCATTACAAAATTATTAACATGTTTTATTTTATTTTTTAATAGTTTGAATTCTCTGAAGTTATGATTCATCAAACTATTCATACCATTGAATTCTGCCTTAACTGTATTTCTAATACTGCTTCTTATCTTCGTCTTTGGGCTTTGTCTCTTGCTCACGCTCGTAAGTGATTTGTTATATATATGGAGAAAAGGATGGTGGAATGGTCATTAATGAATTAAACGATTATTATACTTATTATACTTATTATTAATATTATAATTTATATATCAGAATTATCAAGTGTTTTATGGGATATGACTTTTAAGATCTGGTTTGGATTCAGTGGAGCTATTGGCGTTATCGGCTTGTTCATTGGTTTCGCCATGTGGTTCTCTCTTACCATCTTTATTCTTTTGGGTATGGAAGGTTTATCCGCTTTCCTTCACACTTTGCGTTTGCATTGGTAAGTTGAATAGTTATTTCAAATTTTTTTGATTTGACTACATAGGAACCTCTAAAATAATCGTAAAAATGGTTATTAATATGGAAAAATACATATTTTTTTAGGGTCGAGTTCGACGGTAAATTCTATATGGCTGATGGTGTCAAATTTGAACCATTTGCTTTCAAGACTGTCTTGGAAGCTAAATCCGAGTAAATAAAATAAATTGAATTTCTCTTTTTTTGCTCTTTCTCTCTCTCTCTTTCCACACACAGAAAAAAATAAATAAATAAAGTATCTTATGTGGATGTATTGTGTTTAAACAAATATAATTGTATACGGCTTTTTATTATTATTTTTTATTGCTGTTATTGTAAATGGGAAATGCTTATCATTGAGCCATGTCACGTGTAGTATAACCATATATTTCGTCTTGTCCATTCGTTTTACACCGGCTGCTGGTTTTGAGTTAGTTATAGAGAGTCCTGAGGTGTTAGAAAAGTTTCGTGTGTGTGTATTCCTCTCACTCACTCTCTCATATCTATACATATATACACATATCCCTTGTTGTCTCTCCAATTCTTTTCTTCTTCTATTCACACACTCTTTTTTTCCTCTCTATCTCTCTCTCTCATACACGCAATTACTTTATGGCATTAACTGATGACGCCCGTGCACCACTTTTATCACGCAACCGCATTGACGAAAATGACAACCGATCCGATCATAGCAACAATAACAATGAAGAAATAAATGATTATGGCAGTAACAATGATGGTGGTGGTGGAGTTTATCGTTACCCATTATATTTGCAACCTGGTCAATTTACTTCTCTTGAAAAATTAATGTTTTTCATTAGTTCCATACTTCTCATCTTTTTATGTATATTTATTGGCCTTTATGCGCGAAGTAGTTTTGACGATCGGTTACAACCACCTGTAATTCCGGATCCTTCACCAAGTCCAAGTGACCCACCTGTTGTACAACCTTCTCCTGATAAGAATCAGGTAATAAGTACTGCACAAGAAGAAGGGTGGGAATTTTTTTCTTTTTTTTTTATTAAAAGATCTTATTGAAAAAAAAAATTTCTTTATTAGTCGTATTGTTTAGAGTCCAATTGTATTTTGACAGCAGCGAAGATCCTGCAAGTAAGGAAATATAGATATAATGATTTTTTACGATAATTACTCCAAAAGAAGGGGAAATCGAAGATTGTGTCAATGCATATACACATAAATGCACATAAACATTATTGTTTTTATTATATTTGTTGTCTCACATCCTATGTTTGTTTTAAAAAAAATTAGGATGTCAATCCAAATATTGATCCTTGTGAAGATTTTTATGCATATACATGTAAGTGGGCGGTGAATCCACTTATCCATCCCCAAAATGAATAATTTTTATACACTATCATACAGGAAAAGAAAACTACTGTATTTTATATAACTTTCTTACACAAAAAAATTATATTATCTAGGTAATAACTGGATTGATAATCACGCATTAAGAGAAGATAAACCTAAAACAAGTGTTGAAAGTCGAGCTGACGAAAGAATCAAGAACCAGTTGGATCAAATATTAACTCATTCATTCGGTGACATTGACAGCCATGACAACGTCCCATTGTCATTACCAGACCCTGACCGTATATTGGATACACAACTGTTCACAAAGTTACAAAGCTTTTATCAAACTTGCATGGATGAAGATACCATCGATCAATATAACGTGCGACCTTTGTACGACTTTTTTCGTATGATTCGGCAATATATCCCACTTGGTTATTATTATAGCGTACCAGCCAATGATTTGACACACGTCATCAGTCATTTAGCAAAAAGTGATATATGGGCCTTATTTTCCGTTAGTATTGAGCCTAATGCAGAGAACCCACACATTCCAATGCTATCCATCACTCAGGGAGAATTAGGTCTACCTTCACGTGAATATTATGATAATTCAGATATTGTTGCAGCCTATATGCAAATGGTCACTGAAATTTTGGATACTGTATTTATTCAAGATAAGAAAAATGAGTTTGGTTGGAAACAATGGAGTACGGTGGCAACGGCACGTCGTATTGTCGATTTTGAAAAAGAATTGGCATTGCAATCTATTCATGAAGAGAAAGTGGATCGACAATATTATTGGACGTTAAGTGAATTACAAGAAACCGTACCCAACTTAAATTGGTCGAAATTACTATCGGATATGCTCACTAGTAACAATAACGACGTAGTCGATACGGGAGAGGAAAAAAAAGGACAAGAAAAAGAGCAAATATTTTTCATACCTCGACCAGAATTAATTACAGGTGGACTGCAAGTTTTAAAGTCAAGTAATAGTCGTACATTACATATGTATTTAATCTGGCGAACTTTGTGGCGATATTTGGATACCTTGGGTGAGACATTTGTTGCCCCTCGCAGAAAATTAGATGCCAAGTTATCAGGTGTAGAAGCGAGAGCCAAACCTCCTCGATGGCAATTTTGTCTTTCTCAAGTAGATCGTTCAATGGGATTTTTATTGGGACGTTATTTTGTATTGCGTAATCATGCTAGTACTAGAAAGACAATGGAACATGCACAATCCATGGTAAATAATTTGACGAATACAGTAAGGGATCAAATAAATCAAGTACCCTGGTTCAAGAAGGAAGAAGATAGGGATGCTGCATTAAGAAAGGTAAAAATATTGGTTTTTTTATCTAATAGAAGATTTTAAGTGTACTGACATTTAAATAAAAATGCTAGATTCATCAACTGGATCAACAAGTAGGCTACCCAACAGTTGCACCGGATACCCAATCACCCATTTCACTTGCTGAATTTTATGAAGCAGTTGTACCTGATGAAGACAACTTTTTCAAAACCGTGCAAAGTGCTAGTCGATGGAAAGTAAAAAATAATTTAGATCGTTTACATAAACCTATTGATCGTGGTACATGGGACATTGTTCCGCAGCATGTTGGTATTTCATACAATCTTCCTCTTAACAAGGTATGTAGAAAATTTCCCCTTCCATCATCAGCCCACGGGATTGGCTTACTATTAATATTGCTGTTGTTAATATTATAAGCTCGAAAAATAATTAACCATATATATTTTTACACAATCAGGTACAAGTTCCTGCTGCTATGTTACAACTACCTTTCTATGATTCCAATGGCCCAGATTATCTTAACTATGGGTCTTTAGGTGTCATGATTGCTCACGAAATATTACATGGATTTGATCAACATGGACGACGTTATGACGAACAAGGGAAACATAATATTCACTGGTGGTCCAATGAAACTCAGTCAAATTTTGATACTGCTGCATCTTGTCTTGAAGATCAATACTCAAAATTCAATATTAGTATTAACAACAGGAATAAAAAGGAAAGCGACAGTTACTTTCCAGTAAATGGAAAACAGACGCTGGATGGTAATTTGGCTGACCTTGGTGGGTTATTGCACGCTTACGCAACATGGAAGAAGCACGGTAATAATAATAAATTATTACCAGGATTAGATAATTGGAACCAAGAACAATTATTCTATATCAATTTTGCAAGAATGCGATGTAGTAAAAGTACAATTGAAAATGATTTACAAGAGGTATGAAAAGCAAGATACTTTTGTTTTGATGTTTTTAATTACTCTTCATTAGTAATTTATTTATCTTATTTCTAACACTATGGGATTGTCTACATTACTATTATTTAGTTACATACAAGTCATCATGCACCTGATCGATGGAGAGTAAACGGTCCATTGATTAATTCTGAACATTTTGCAAAAACATACTCTTGTCCTATCGGCAGTCCAATGAACCCTAGTGATAAATGTAAAGTTTGGTAATATTTAATAATTTATAATAAAAAACAATGTTTATATGTTTATAGTCTATATGTAATTACTATTTCTTTTTTTTTGAAAACTTTTACCAAGTTACCTCGCAACTGTCAATTCCAGCTTTTTTATATAACAAAAAATACATAATATTCTTCATCTTCTTCAATGGGATATTTGAAATAATATGCGCTATTGCGCCAATAAAAATGGAGATGTGTTTTATTTTCATTAGCTTTATATTTTGAGAATAATATAAATAATCATACCTTAGTGCATTGTGAAGCATTTTACGTATATTATTTAGGACAAAAATACAACGTATGTAAATTATCAACAACAGCAGTTCAAATGGTATATAAATCCACACTTGAACTACCATCTAATTGTAATTATTAGTAAGTTTCGTCAAATGGCTTTACGTATTCATATTTTTTCCTTCTCTCTGTTAATGTTGCAAGTGTAAAGTATAACAAAATTTCAGCCTGCTTTCTGTATGGCAAACAACAGGAACCTGGTACAATTCATACAACTAACGCAAGAACGGTTCGAGCTTTTCGAATTCGCTTTTGAGTTTTTCTACATATTAACAAATACACAGTTTCAATTTACTATTTGCAGGAGGCAAAAAAAGATTACTATATTTTCAATGTTTAAGATGTCAGTGATAATAAAGCTCTATCGATTCACGGTAATATGTTTTCTTATTACTTGTTATGCCACGAATTATCACCAATCAGTTATTAATATAGTAAATTCAGAAGGTTTCAAAAAATTTTGAATAAGGATGTGCGAATCTCGGTTAACATCTTTTGGAATCCAAACATATTTATCGAAAAGAAGATAATGATTATAATAATATTCAGTATGTAATAACAAAGATCCTCTCAATTAAACTTACTACGATTATAAAATCATTTTTTTTTATGGACGTACCCATCAATCAACTTTCCCTTTACTAAAAATAGAAGTAAAAACTTCCCATGGGAAGCTACCCCAAATTACAGGATATATAATGATGTACAGTATACGTACGTACGACGATTAGCTAATATCATTTTTTTATATAATAAAGTGAACAACGTAACAAATAAAAATGTCAATAATTTAGTAGCAGAGAGTCCCATTTCAATAATATTTTTTTTAAGTACATCTATTACACTAGTGTATTATCTTTCTTTTTGGTGTAGTCTACACTGCGTGCATCAAAAATAGTAAAACCTTGATAAAAGTTCTTTTTTGGCCAAGCAAATCATGTTTTCATCTTTTCTCTACTTTTGGTCTCTCTGGATTATCATATTATTTTGAACTAAAAAAAAAAATGACGAGTTGCGTGGCAATAGGTATTGGCATTGATTTCATCTTCTACAATTAACATTATTTGATCATTTACTGCAATACGTTATAACGTAACTATATGCTTGAAATCTATTATATGTATTTCGATCATACGTGTTGAAAAGATGTTTGAAGCTCTGGTAAATTTAACGAACGACAACCTTCTTTTCTTTTCATATCATATCATATAATTAGATAAATCCCTTATGTAACAAGTGTGGGAAATGATTACGTCAAATGATCTATAGCCATATATGTAATTGCCTCGTCTTACACTAAAACAATGTGCGTTTCTTTATTCTTTGTTTATTCTATAAGTATTTCATGTATTACTCATATTAGCAGGATACGATTATATCATCAATTTCTTTTTTTTTTTAAAAAAAAAAAATATGAGATTATACATTTATAATAGAAATGCTGATCTTTCTTTTTGTAGATGTTGCTAAAAAGTTAATAGGTTAATAAAAAAAAAAGGTTATTATTTACAAAAGAGAGATGTAGAAATAAGGAGGGGGAGCAGAAAGTAAGAGAGGTAAAAAAAAAAAAAAAGTGCCGGAAAAAAAATGAACATTGGCAAAGAAAAAAAATGCGAGCTTTGTTTGTGATGCAGATCAAATAAGTGTGTGTTTTTGTGTTATAGTGTTTGTGTAATATATAAGCGAGTGCGTGTCAGAAATTGCTACGAAATGTTGCGTGTGTTTGTGTGTGTTTATGTTATGTTTATGTAATGGTGCGAGAGTTGAGTTAAAATGATAATAAGTAATAATAATATAGTAATAATAGAATAATGAAAATGTATATGTAGTTATAATGAGGGAGGAGCAGAGGAAGGGGGGAGGACGTGATAAAAAAATGAGTTGGTTACTGATACATAAGTGTACGTGCCCATTCATCTGCCACAGAAATCAATTCAAAAGTATAGTCTGCTGGCTCAATACTCTTAGGAGCTTCACCGTTACCACCTGAACCATTGGATCCTGCAACAGACGAAACGGACTGTGTTTTAGCAGCAGATGAAGATGGCATACAAGTTGGATCAAATGTTGCAAATGGCGAAGGAACTAAATTGGCTGTGGTTGAGAAGGGTGCCAATGTTGTTGATGTTGATCCTTGACTAAATGCTTCTGACATAACAATGGCTGCAGCCGCTGCTGCAGATACTTGTGGTTGTTGATGGTGATTAGTAGTAGCAAATACATTACTGCTCTTATTATTATCATGTACAAGATTGGTAATAGCTGAGAATGCATTGGCGTAGGACAGTCTACTAGCTGCTGAATTTGCAGTACTTGTGCTATTATTATTACTTGGTATTTGAATGGAGGGCAATGTCGGTGCTGTTGTTTGTTGAGGTGGTTGTGGTTGTGGTGGCTGTAGAGTTAAGTCAACCAATCGTGCAAAGTTGTGCATATCTCGAATAGGTACATGTTCTACGATCGCACGTACATCTTCCAACGACTTACGAAATTGCATCTTGGCTTCTTCAGCAATTTGTATAATCGGATGTTCGAAATCGGCTGCATGTGTTAATGCTGCAAAAATAGCTGAAAATGCAGTCAAACCAAAGGTATACATTAGATGTGGATGCTGGATTGTAAGTGACACAATGTGTGTAATGGTATTTGCTAACGTTCGGCGCCGTTCACGATGTAATCGTTCATCTTGATATCGACAACACATGACTAATGATAATTCCAAATCGTAATAAACCAAATGTAAATTGGCGACAATTGATGATGCAGGCACATTATTATGTTGAGGTGTCCACTGTAAAGTTTCCGGTAAACTATCTCGCCATTGTCCAAGTTCTTCCAGCAAGTGTAATGTTTGGTTTTCCTCATTCATGGTCCACAACAAACCGTTTGATGTCGACGATACTGCTGTTGCTGTTGATCCATTATTATTGTTGTTATTTCTATTCTTGATATCGTATGCAAAGAAATGAATAATCCGTTCCATCAAAATCATCAATCGACACAATTGTCCAAATCCTTCCAATACACTCCGCTCCTGTACATCATCTTCCGGTAATGGTGTTGGAAACTCTAATGCAATATCCTTCGCACGTAACATCCAAGGCCGTTCTGTTAAACAGCTTTCCAACTTATCCATCACATAGCATGTCCATAACACTCGTTTACGTAATTCAATATCAAACTGAGACATTTGACTGCTATAATTCGTTGTATGTAGTCCCAGTTCCAAGCACATGCGCACTGCCATACCACTATACATCCATGCACGGCTGGATCGAATACGAGTATCGGGTTGGTCTTCACTCGTATAGGATGCCATGTAAAGTAATGCAATTACTGTCGATACTCGAGGTACATCTAAAAAGTCATCCACTAATCGTCTGGCGCGGTTGTAAAAAATATGACCCTGGATACTGTTATCTTGAACATGCGTGGCTGCATGTGCATACATAATATTGAGTAGTAGTGGTGTAATCAATGGACCCTTGACATTCAATTGGTCGAAAAACATACTTCGAGATAATGTGGGTAAGATGGGATGACATTGGCTGAAAAATACATGTATTAAATGCTCTTGAATCGGCCGTGTCGGCATATCGATCGGTGCAGTATAATAGTGTGGTAAATTGGGTTCTGGGGACCAACGCACAAAATCACCGTAATTACGCCATGGAGTGACATTATCGTCGTCAAGATGAGGTGCATCGTGATGTAATGTCAAACGTACGAGTCCATCCGTTAATTGTTCAATCATTTTATCCGGTCGTGTATTGGCTCGATTCTTGTTACTATTATTATTGTTGCCATTGTTAGCGCTACTATTGACACTACCGGGTGTTGTTGATCTTTCAATTCCATTTGAATGATGATGGTGATGATGAAGCAAACCTCCATTTGTTGGTGTTCCTGCTGTCATTCCATTCGAATTACTCACATGATTAGCATTGCTACTGTTATTACTGCTACTACTCGTACTATGTTGGTTGACTGACTGTGGTACTGATGGTGGTGACCCTCCGCCAGAAAATAAATTATCGATTCTATCATCTGCCATGAAAATCTTATCTTCTGTCATTGCTGTTGTAGATCCATTACTCGAGGATGGAGCTCCTGAAGCAGCTGCTTGAGCTGCCTGAGCTGCTAAACGTTGTTGGCGTTGTTGTTGTTCTTGAGCACGTTCAGCAATATCTTGAAAAAACGAATCGGATACACCATTATCTGTCAAAGGATCCAATTTAATGTATGTCTCGTCTGAGTTTTTCAGGTACATGCATTTTCGTCGTCTAGCTATAAAAATTATACATTATAGGAGAAAATAAAAAAGTTAGAGAGATAGGCTTTAAATTTACTCATATCTATACACCCCAACTCCCCAACCTGTTTCACTTCTTTCCACTCGCTTCAGTTTTGACTTGCTCAATCCCTTTTTTTTTTCGGAGTTCCTCCCACCACAGACGACCGAACTCGATCGATCATCCTGTATCTATCTGTTGTTTTTGCTATAAATTACCTTTACACTATACATATCAAAAAAGTAAATAAAATAAAAAAGCGAGAAACCATGTCAATATGATTGATATTATTCAATTCTATATAAGAGAAAACGTAAATAACGCAAGTAAGAAAAAAAATGATCGAATAAGTACCTGCATACATGGTTGTTTTCCATCACACTGACACATCAAATAAATAAAAAATTAGTTTAAGTTTATAAACAGCAAACAGTGAAAAAAAAAGGGGGAGGGGGGAAGGTTGCCAAACTAAAGGAGAAAAAGAGTGAAAGACAGATAGAAAGGAACAAACAAAAGAAACAAGGAAAAAAATGGACTATATTGTATATACATTACCTTAATCTTTTTCATTCTACATGGATGACAAGCACGCCCCACTTTTAATCGTTTATGTCGACTGTCGTCTATAAGATATATAATTATCGATTAACATTTTTTTTCCTGGTACAACAATAGATACAATAGCAATAATAAAAACAACAAACAGATATAATAAATACACCTAAATAGAAACAAAGACAACAACAATAAAAAAAAAGATAAAAACGACAACGTAAATATTTTACCTCGAAGTGGTAATTCCAAGGTAGCAAACATGGCTATTATAAATTATAAAATCAATAAAAGAAAGAATAAAATGGGAACAAGTAGAGCTCGTTTGATTTTGTTGGTGGAAGTATTATAATACAGAAATATTAAAATAATAATGATAAAAATAAAAATAAAAGGTGAAACTATTATGTTGAAATAAAAAGTAAGGAAGAAAAAAAGAGAAAGAGAGGTTATTGTTGTTATGTGTGTGTGTGTAGTTAAATTATTATGATTAATATTATACTGCGTTATAAAAGGTTATGAGGGTATATTCTGTACTGGGTTTCTGGGAGGAAAAAAAAAAGTGCTATACCTTTTTTTTTATAAGGTTTGGATTAATTGGTTTTTTATGTGATTTATGCTCTCTATTCACACACTTCTTTTTTTTTTTTTTTGTTTGATGAATAAATATTTATGATAATATGAAAAAGGAGAGAAGGAAGGAAAAAGAATGTTTTGAAAGGGAAAAAATGATAGTGTATATAGTGGTAATACGAATTGGAAGCTATTCAGGGAGAAGGGTTGGGGAGTGAAATGACAGAATACTTTACCAACGGCAGCAGCCGACCTGCCAAGCAACAAAGTTTAACTTGTTCTGAGGCAAACTGAGTTGTTTCCAACTTCTCGAATCAAAAAAAAAAAAAAAAATCTTTGGGTTTTTTTTTCGAGTGGGGGAAAAAGAAAACATCCTGAGCCAATCAACGTTCAGTAATATTTGTTACTCACTGTTATAGTTTATAAACATTGGGGTCACAAAAATAAAAAAAATTGCTGGCAGATAACACACACACCAACAACAGCTTTTTTTTCTTCGCCCTATCAACGGTATATCATTTATGCTGTTTCCATAGCTACCCACATTAAGCTTTTTCTAAGGTTTCTATGATAATCTTTTTCTCCACACTTTTTAACTATGGAGTGAAGATCTTTCTCATTTCTATAAAAATGGATATGTAGGACCCTGAATATCGACAATGAATAAATAAATAAAAGAGTATATATTGTAGATTCTGTACCTCTCCCCGGCCATCCCCAAAAATACGGCGTTAAAAAGACCCAACGGGAAGATCGACAACTTAAAAAAACTTGTTCATGGTTTTATACTCTCAAAAACAAAACTGGTATATAATATAATACAATATAATATATCTACATGTATATTTATACACATATAAATCAAACTATAAATAAATTGTCAAATCATGAAGTATGTTGTTGTGTTTTGTTTAATATCATGGGGAGATGGGGTATTGTGTTTGTATACAAAAAAAAAAGCATACTTTGTAGCAGTTGTAGTATAGTAGTAGTAATAGTAGTGGTAGTAGTATAAAGTGGAGATGGGTTGGTGTTATTGTTGGGGGAGTGGATCTTTTTTTTTTTTTTTTTTTTTTTTTTTGTTTTGGTATTTTTTGTTTGTCTTTTTTCGCTGCCATGGTTTTAATACTTGATGTGTGAAAACAAAAAAAAAAAAAAAAAAAAAAAGAGGAGGAGTGTTCAGATGATGAAAGAAATAATATGATGAAAAATAAAAAAGAGAAAAATGAAATGAATGGAAGAAATATATATATATATATAAAAAGGAAAAAGGAAAAATGTACATATAAAAAAAAATGGTTTTGTTTTGTCTCGTTTGCTCTATTATCTACACATCAATGATTCGTTGTACTTTTCCACATTCTGGTAAATGCTCCCCACGATACTTGATAAGGTATTCACCATTTTCTTTCCATGTTACTGTCTTATTTACTGGACAGCCCTGTAAACAAGTTTCAATTTTTTAATTAGTATACTTATTCCTTTTCACACTCTTAAATAATAACAACAACAATATTTACCTTGCTACTGTTGGAACACTTGTAATATATGCTTTTATTGCCAGTTTTTTTTTGTACCGTATTACCATTATTTTTCCAAAAATAACCGTCCAAGTAAGGATATTCACGCGTCTCGACGATTTTAGTGATGGCCTGCATCTCTCGTCGTCGACGAGGTGGTGCTCTTTGTTGTGATGTTTGTTGTTGAGGTACTGGTTCTGGTGGAGGAGATAGATCATGTTTTGCTATCATGGGAGAAGCATAACTATATATAAATACATATATGATATTGTTAGATAACAATTCGTTGATTCCTTGTATAGTAAAAAAAAAAAATCTGGAACAAGAAACACCTTTTTCCGCTTTTTTCTCCCTTTTTACCGTTCCACTTTAGGCTCACTTTTTTTTTTTCTACTTTTCCTTTTTTTACTTCACATTTGTATATAAATACTCTGTCATACACGTTAAATAAAAAAGTAAAATACTAACCTATTCATTTGTAATAAATTAGTATTGTTGTTGGTTGATGGTGATGAAAGTGTTTCAGGAGGTGAAAATGGATTATATTCATCTAATGATGGAGGTTGTGATGATTGATGTAAGGATGGGTCTTCAGATGAAGAAGACTGTAATAAAGAAGTAACATTTTCTTCCATACCAGCTGGACGAGAATCACGACGATTATTCATTGAAGATGAGGTTGATAGTAAAGGAGGCGGTGAAGCACTAGAACTTCGGCTTTCCGTCTGTTGTTGTTGGTGTTGTTGTTGTTGTTGTGTTGTAAACATGTTCATGTGTTCTTGTTGACTTGCTGCTGGTATAGTTGTTGTAAGAAATGAAGAAGTGGCAGCAGCTAACTGATGTTGTTGCAATAATAACATATCTAATTCTTTAGCACGTAATTTGGCTTCTTCAGTCCTTCGTTTATCTTCCTCTACTTTACTTAAAAGAATTAATTTTAAAAGTTCAGGTTGGGTACGATAATACATGAGAACTTCTTGAAGATCACAAGTAATAGGGTTCGTAGTTGCTGTAGTAATATTTTGTTGTTGTTGCTGCTGCTGCCAGGGGTCATTGGTGGTAGTATTATCTGTTGGTCCTGTAGCCATATACATTGGTTCATCCTCTTGTTGAGGTGGTTGAAAAAATTGAAGAGGTGGAGGAGAAGTTATATCAGGTGGTGATGATGATGAAGAAGAACAAGAAAGGGGTTCACTGGTATTATGATGAAACGGTACTTGCTCATGATGATAAAGTGGTATTGGTTTATTATTATTGTTAACAGTGATACTGTTGTTATTGTCAAAATGGGACGTGGTTGGTAAAGCAGTAATGGTTGAATCGCCTGTAGAAAAAATGTATTCGTTCATTTTGTGCTCTTTTATTTTCTCTTCTTTTTTTTTTTACTCGATAAATAAGCTTGATGTATTGTATATGTAAATAAAGGGGGAAAGAAAAAACAATGTATAAAGAAAAGAAAAAGAGTAAAAGAGGAAAGTGAGTACGAAGAAGAAAGAAGAAAGTAAAAAGTAACAAAAAGACCAAAAGCGGGAGAGTGAGGGAAAGCGCGTGAGAAGTCTTGGAATATCTTATAACAAAAAAAAAAAAAAAAGGGTCTTAAAAATTCTTGCTTCCCTTCGTTACTTTTTTTTTTTTTTTGCAACCAAGAAAAAAAAAAAACTTGTACTCCGAATGGGCTTATGTGTTGACACCGATCCAATCAACATTAGATGTAATAAAAACTTTGCTTCCCCGGGCCTTTACCCTTTGGGGGAATATATAGCAAAAAGTCGAAAGAGGACTTTTTTTTTTTTCATAAAAATCAGCTCATTGAAAGCCCCGATGATTTGATGATTAATGTTTGATATACTATTATATACATGATGTGCTAGATTTTTAGATAAAATGAGAAAGCTTAATAGAAAAGACAAAATAAGAATACTCCAAGGGGTAAAAATAATTTTATAGTGCACGAGTTTTCAAACAACAATAAGAATAATCACTGATTTATATTATTGCATTACACTACATTATCAATCAATCCCCAACCTTTAATCCTTAAACTCCCCCCAAAACTCTTAAGTTTTTTTTTTCCCCCACATCATCTAGAGAGTTAGATGAGTGATAATAATGTTTTGACGCTACACAAATTAAAATAAAAATTAAAAATAAAAGAGTTCGCAAACAAATGTAATTTAGAAAGTATTCGTTCATTTAAAGTGTATCAGATAAGCAAAAAGGAAGAAAGTATCTCAAAAAGGTAGGTTTCACGTTTGCAAGCAATTCTTTTTTTAATCCTTTTGTTTGTTGCCCCACCTTTTTTTTTTTATTTTCCTTTTGCCACGTTATACAATTCAGCAATGGTCCCTGAGATTTTTTTTCTTTTTTTCACACACATAAACATTTAAGAAGCACAAAACCATAACGACCTCTCTCACACTTCAATGAGTACATAAGCAATTTGGAGATGAATGTACCAGGATAGGAAACGATAACTTTTTAGGCCTTATTTATTGTAGCACAACTATTATGTGATATGCTTATAAAATGTAATGTGTGTTGCTTGTACGTGTGTATTTGTGTAATTCTCAAAAAACACTCACATAACAAAAAACAAAAAAAGACTTCCCCGCATAATCTCAGTTTCATCTTGCAGCCACTAGTTTCTCATCTATATATGAAGAATAAACGAGCTAGTCTTCTTATAGTTGCCACGTGGAAACGGACTATCAATAAGCATTTCTGCATGCAGATAACATAAGAAAAGTTGTCATTTCTTTGTACTTTATTGCCTCTTTTAGATTTGAGTAAATAAATAAATTACTGTAAAAATAAATCTAAATAGTGAATGGTTTGATGATTTTTATTGTGTACGAGAAAAAACAATTCAAATGTGATATTAATTGTCCTCTCCGGGATTAAGAAAATAGGAATAAAAACATCAGTATCATCGAAAGATCTCATTTTTTCTGTGGGCTGTCTTTCAAGATCTTGATATGATAAGAAACAAGTGTGGGCAAAAAAAAAAAAAAGCAAGACCATCTTTCTCATCAATTCCCCGCAACCCCCAAAATTATAATAACACCAACATATACACCGTTCTTCTTTTCAGGGACAAATAGAAAAAAGATTCTATCGGATTCGTTATGTCCGAATAATATATAAAAGTACTTGGTAATTGGACCGAAATTAATTATAATTGTTTTGACAGCGAAACCAGCTTGTTGGCAAGGGTCAGAAAATTAACTAACTACTATAAAAGGTAAAACGTCCGAAATGACGTTTTAATTTTTTTTTCTTCCTATATATTTTATTTATGGTTTCGTTACCTATAGAAGTTGGTAACAACGGTAGATACATTTATCTGTCTACTTTATGGTCCCAAATATTAGCTTCTCATGGCACATAATATAGAATCAACAGTATATAATTTAAAACTTATATTGAGTATAAAAGGGACATCACCTAAAAACAGTTTCAATGCTAAAATCGATAGATATGGCAACTGACTCTAATTGAAACATGTACTAAGCCATCAAACTTCCCAAGAGTTGGTTATGATTTAGTATCCAGATGGTAGGGCGAGTATGAGTTTGAGCTAAAGATTTACAATACGACGTTGGAATGATAATTTGGTCATGCAAAATAATAGAAACAAGCAACAAATGATTGTGGGATCCTATCAGCTTATTCAAAGTGGGTCACCGGTCTCCAAGTTGATCCATGGATATTCATTTAAGTCAAGAAAAAGCTTTAAGCATAAATAAAGTACAAATATCATACTTAATAGGATATTATTTTAATAATTTTATTTTATATTTATTGCTATCATGGGAGAGGATATCATCATGAATATTATAAACCATTGTCATCGACAAAAGAACGACGCTTTTCAAAAATTATATAAATTAAGAGGATTAACTACAAGCAAAAAGGGTAATAGAAAAAGGGATGATACGTAGGGATAATACAATAAAGAATTAAGCAGGAACAACAACAATGTGCTCTTAAGTCATCTACATGGTCAATATAGTAAGAAGAAATACAAAGTTACACAAATTATCAAGATATTACAAAAAGACAATTAAAAAATACAGGCAGAGTTACTTTGGTTAATTCAACTACGAAACGTGGAACACATCAATGTGATTAATTATTACTACTCCTGTTGGAAAAACCAACGCTGAGGAAGATGAGCATACATACTGTTTTTTATCTTTCAGAAAATCCCATGAACAAACAATCGATGTCACGGTCTATTCTGTAAGGAGTACAATGGCTTAACTATCATCAGTCACACTGATAAGGATCATATGTCCAAGGCATGTCGTTTCATCTGGAAAGCCGTCATTCGTCAATTTATTCCACATGATAATAATTCAATTGTTCTGCAGCTGTACAAATATATATATATGACTCCATTCTGTACTTGGGATTGATCCATATTGTAACTATGCTTTTATTGATGAAACAGGCTTAATGAGCGATTTCTTTATTGGTTGTGTATTTTTATAGCTTAAGCTACCTACAATAGCTGCTCTACCCACTTTTACTATTCCAGCAAATACAATCAAGGACAATCCATAATATATGCACTATGTATAAGTTAGTGTTCTTTTTAATTGTTCACGTAAGGATGCTTCTTTCAGCGACTTTTTATCCACCATAATACATTCATTAAAAGGCAAAGCTATATTTTATCTTGTCAGTACATTATACAAGAAAACGGTATTGCTATATAGTACCAAGATCATCTTGCAATGGAGAAGAAAAATATAGAAATTATAATAAGCATGCGCGAATAATATTCACAACATTTTTTTGCTGGCGTTAATTTTAACAGGAGTGAATACTCAAGTACTTGTGCATAAAATATCTTTCTTTCCATTGTTTTTTGGATCTATTATACAACATAATGAACACAGCTTTTTTATACAAAGAATCGAATTTCCATATCATTTCATCGTAGTTATTCTTCGGTAAAAGAGGAAGAAATTTTTTTCGATCACTTTTCCTAACTCCACCCGCCTCTTTTTTTAAATTTTATTATTAGAACTTTTTTATTCTCTTCGACTTCTGATTAGTTAATTGTGGTTTTGGAAAAGAGGTATCTGTTTTGTGTAAACAACGAACGCTGTAAAGCTTTAGATCGTCTCTCTTTTTCTCTATGTAGCCGGTGTAAATGTTTTTTATATTTACTTTATGAAGGGTATATTTATTCAGCTTAAGTATCTTTATGGTGAGTGCGAGTAATATTATCGTATTACAACGTATTGATTCATATTATAAACGTATGTTTAGATTGAGATAATATATGTTAAGCGATAATGATATGGTGCTATTATAAATAATAATCAAATCTAATACAGAGATATTTTTAAGTCAGTATAATTGAGTTTTTATAGTGAGAATTCAGTTGATCCGTATTGTCTTGAAATACTAAATGTTTATGCAGCCGATATATTTATATATAAATTGAATAATAAAATCTCTTGAATAAAATACGTAAATAAAGCAATTCATGTTTAAAAATTTTACATAAAGATAGCTTCTCCTACGTTCAAGTAAATGGTTGAAATCAGTTAAGAATTATAATAATTTATTATTATATCATTGAGGTTTTTTTTTTAATTAAAGTTATGAAAGGAAATATTTGTAAGTAGTAAATTATTATTTTAGTACAACGTAGTGAACCTTTTTAGCCAGTCTACTGAAATGGTAAGCAAAGCATCGATTTTTTGGGGTTATTGATTCTTATAGTTTAAAAAGATACATAAAGTCATGAGTTAAGTAATACCAATTAGTGACCAACACCAATACGATCCGTATTGTAAAAACATCTTTTTGATACTTGCGCTATTTCTTTTATCTTACATCCTTGGGACTTACATTCTTTGATTTGAATTTTAATTATCAACATATTTCAAAGCATACTGCTAATATATTTCTTATGTGTATGAAAACTGGCTAAGGAAGTTATTCTCTTTCCGAGAGAAATGAATATTTTTGTTCCTAAGTAAATAGAATACCAGAATTCTGTTCATATGATATTTGGGTTTTGGTTTTTAATGCATGAATAAATTAAAATTGTTCTCATCACAGAATAGAAGATGTATATTAAGTGACAAAGTGTATAGAATAATTTCAAAATTCTTCTATCAATATTATAAAGATAGATGCGACTACTGTGTAGCTGAAAACTGCTATAATTATCAAAAACATAGAAAAAGGAATATATCCAATTACCATTCTTTATGATTCATAAATTCTTTTTTTAGGAACATATATTCAATGTTACACGATAGAAACAGTGTTAAAACAGCAAGTGGATTGCTACCAAAGAGTGAGAAAAGTCTCTTTGGGAAAAAAATGTTCCGCAGTAACAACGATACTATAAATTTCTTGGTTTCTGCTGCGGTATGTATGTAGACACTCTAGAAAATTCGGCAAAATCAACCGCAGAGGCAATGGAGGAGCATAACTTATAAAAAAGTGCACGAGATCAATGATCTTTAAATACATAATATAATAAGTTAAAATTTGTCTGTACATATAAAAGTTAATTCGATTTTGTGTTTACCTTTTTCTTCCTTTGTTCCTATTTTTTTCTTATTACAAAGCTGTAGCAAAACAATGATTTGGTAAGTGAATATTATCAACTATATTCTAAACGCTTCACCATCCAGTGACCATGTGAGGGAGGAGTAATTGGTATTATTGTTATGTTGGCCGGTCTTTTGATGATAAAAAAATCAGCATCATAAGTAGAGTCGACATCGACTTAGTGTCATTTAATACAATGGCAAATGCCGAGAGATGTTTAAAAGAAAGCCTGAAAACCGTTGCAATAGACATAACGTTGTTGAACATATTTGAATAATTTGGGGAAGAGATTTCTTACAGACATTTTTTTCTAACCGCTTTCAAGTTTCAATTCTTTTTTATAGACTTAAAAAACGAAAATGTAATCATTCAGGCTAGTGATTTCTTTTTTATGCTCAATTTTTAAATAATATATACTCTATAGCATTGCTGTTAGTGATTGTGTTTAACATAAGGCCTTGTGTTTATTGTTATGCTTTTATTAATACGAGTACTTTCCAAGGCGGTTTAAATGAACTCGCTATTTGCCATACTATCGAGTAACAGTAATATCCATTAAATTATTTTGTTTAATAGTAGTTAGTCACTGCTCTACATAGAAGCGTACTGGTTTTTTTCCTTTTTTTATTTTGTTCAAAAAATATGTAAAATAAAATAAAATATTTTGTATTTCCTGATACTCTGTTCCATCAGTCAATAAGAGAAATAATTTTTTGAATTAAACAGCACCAGCAAAACCACTAATAATATAAAAATTAGTATACGTAGTAAATTACAATGTAAAAAAAACATGCAATACGTAAGTTAATAAAATTTATTTAAACAGAAACTTTTCTTCTTTAAATAACCCCTTGTCTTTTATTCTGAACTAATAGCTAGTGATGCTAGAGTAAATGATGTAACTTTTAATGACTCTGTACTGGTTGGTTAACCATAATTCAAATCATTGTATTATAAAAAAGAAGATGCATTTCGACTTTTATAGCCAGGGTCTACAAGAAGTCATCACGCGGAAAAAAAATGTTTTTTTTTACTACTTTATTGATTTATTATTGTTAGCTGTGTGTATATAAAATTTTGCTTTCCAATAGCCATATGTTATTGTATTTTTTTAAAGTGTTTATACCACACTAAATACGACATATTAAACTGTAAACAGGCTCATATATTAGTTTATTGATAAAGGGAATGACTCGATTATTGTTTAAATGGGAATTTTTGGAAGCTGACGAGAGAAAAAATTGCACTCTTCGAGACAATTATTTTAATGCTACTATTTTCAAGACGAGATTTGTTGTCATTACATATTATGATAGTTTGTATTTAAAGTAACCAAGTAAAATTCAACATGGCGCCATATAATTGACATGTTAAGTCTAATCCGCTTGTCGTAGCAGAAGAAGGCATTAAAAAAGATATCATTTTCAGCATTTAATATTGGATGTTTTTTTTTTTTTACTTGGAAAATAATTAAAACCATCTCACAAGTAGCTGCTATAATTACCGTCGCCATTAACAGTTCTATTGTCATGTTCTGAAAAAAATTATATATTTTCTAACTTGAGTCTTGAAGTATAGATTGTGATCCACAAGTACATGTTCTTTTTTGTATTGAACTGATAGACTTTATTGTTCACTAGTTTTTGTTCTTCATCGAAAGCGAAAAAAAAATTCAATATGTATACATGTATAATGTAGCGCAGTAGACATTTATCCATAAACTCTATTTTGTATGTCAGTGCCCTTCGGCCATTCCCATGGCCCGCATTCGATTTTTCTTTTTGTTTTTGTTGCGCAGTAACATTTTATAGTCTTTAGTAGAAGCAAAAAAATTCTTAAATCTACGTAGTCATATGAGCCGAAGGCGTTGGATATATTGTCGTTCGTGATAAGGTACAATATTTCCAAAAAAGCAATACGTATCACGTTTTCAAAATGGATTTCCCAAAAGTTGACACACAATATACAGCTATTTTTATTTTTTGGAACGACATTTTTGGTTTTGAAGAAAATGTGACATTACTTTTTGGAAATCATGCACATTACTAAAGAAGGTAAAAACTAAAATTATACCACCGCAGAAACATGATTGTTTCTTTTAGTTATATATAGGTACAAGAAGTTGCTCTTGTCAAGAAGAACGAGTATGAAACTCGTTTTGATACATATCATATACAGTAGCACTGATCATTTTTTAAAAGTAGTATCCAAATTAAATGCGTGAGCTGGTACTGTTATTATTGTATACAGAGTCAAATCCTGGTGCGAAGTTTGAATATTGTCATAATGGCATTATATTTTTCAAACAGCTATCAACAACGATATTTAGATACGAAAAGAAATTACAAGTATAAGATTAAACGAAAATATATTTTTTCAAGCTGTTACTTTTCTGCGTTGAGATTCGTAATTTTTTGATGGTGTTTCATTATTATTAACATTATAAATAAAAATGTTTATAAAACCATTTGTCGTCGAGGTTAGCCAAAAAAAAAAAAAAAACAATAGAGCTTGTTGCGCAGTGTACTTGCTGTACAAGTGGTTATTTTCTAAACAAACCTTACTGCAGTAATCTAATATACCGAAATTGCTTTTAAAATATATTGTTATAATATGAAAAAATTGATCTTATATATTAACATATATAAATTATACATCATGAGATTTATACATGCATCTTGATTGAGCTAAAAATGTTGTATGATATTTAGGTGTTATTATAGATGCAAATTTAAATTTTATATCTTACTATGAAAATGAAGGAGTAGGAGAGTTTTCTCATCCAATTCAATGAAGGTCATCCGTTGATAATTTACTATTTTTTTGTTTAGATCCCACATGTACAAATAAATTATATGTTGATAGATCAAGAAACCCCAATTATTTTATTTTTTGATAATATGTATAATAATAGTAATAATATATAAGAAAAGTATGCTTTGTACAATGGATATGTATAAATGGAAATGTATAATAAAATTATAAACTTATAGTATAATTTGTTATTTTATAAAAAGGAAAAATAGTGGTAATGATAACTTAAGCGGAAGCTTCAATGGCTTGTCGGCTAGCAATTGTACGACGGTTGATACCACCGGCGACAGGCAAATAAGTGCTACCTTCCAAAAACAAATCAACTTCACGGGCACATTGACGACCTTCATTGATACCCCAGACAATCAAAGATTGACCACGGCGACAATCACCAGCGGCGAAGACACCAGGAGCAGAAGTGACATACTTGCCCTTGGGAGTTTCAACGTTGCTACGACCATCTTGCTTGAGAGATAGTTGCTTAACAACAGCTTCTTCAGGACCCAAGAAACCCATAGAAAGCAAGATCAAATCAGCTTGGAAGAATTGTTCAGAACCTTCAACTTCCTTCATGGCCCAGCGACCATTAGCATCCTTGGTCCATTCGACGCGAACAGTGTTAATACCATTTACATTGCCATCAGCATCCTTGGTGAACTCCTTGGACAAGACACAGTATTCGCGAGGATCCTTACCAAAGTGAGCTTGGACTTCAGAGTGACCATAATCAACCTTGAATACCCGAGGGAATTGAGGCCATGGGTTGTCTTGACCTCTTGTAGATGGAGGAGTGGGCAAAAGTTCAAAGTTGACAACAGATTTACAACCGTGACGAAGCGAAGTACCAATACAATCGTTACCAGTATCACCACCACCAATAACAACAACATGCTTATCCTTGGCGGACAAATAGTGTCCATCTTCCAAATTAGAATCCAAAAGAGACTTGGTATTGGCTTGCAAGAATTCCATAGCAAAGTGGATACCATTGGCTTCACGGCCAGGGATTTTCAAATCACGAGGCCAGGTAGCACCAGTAGCAACAATCAATGCATCGTTATCATTACGCAAGGTGTTGGCATCGATATCAATGCCTACATGGGAGTTGGGGACAAAGGTGATACCTTCAGCAGCGAGCAAGTCGATACGACGTTGAACAATCTTCTTATCAAGTTTCATGTTGGGAATACCATACATCAAAAGACCACCAATGCGATCGTTACGGTCATAGACGGTAACCAAGTGACCAGCCTTATTCAATTGATCAGCGGCAGCAAGACCAGCAGGGCCGGAACCAACAACAGCAATCTTCTTACCAGTACGTTGCTTAGGAGGATTGGGAATAATCCATCCTTCTTCAAAACCACGGTCAATGATTGCACATTCAATACTCTTGATAGCGACGGCTGGCTCAGAAATACCCAAAGTACAAGAACCTTCACAAGGAGCTGGGCTGTAATAAGTTTTAAACAAAAAATAAAAGAGAATTAGCATATGTAAAAAAAAAAAATTATAAAAAAGTTATATAGTAACTTACCAAACACGACCGGTAAATTCAGGGAAGTTGTTGGTCATTGTTAAACGATCCAAAGCAGCTTGCCAGTTATCCTTGTAGACAAGTTCGTTCCACTTGGGAATGACATTACCAATAGGACAACCAGAGTCAGATTGACAGAAGGGAATACCACAGTCCATACAACGAGCAGCTTGTTCGTGCAATTCAGGACGAGTCATGCGGTTGTTGATTTCCTCCCAATCTGTAGCACGTTTCTTGGCATTACGATAGTGTTCACCACGACGCTTGTACTTCATGAAACCACGGATCTTATCAAGTTTAGCACGACGTTCCAAAATAGAAGTTTCATCCAACAAACTATCTTCAAGATCTTCGACACCAGGCTCAGCAGGTTTATGTTCACACTTCTTAGGCTCTTCAACCTTCTTTTGTTCTTGTTGAGCAGCAGCTTCCTTTTCGGCACGAGCCTTCAAGAGCAAAGCACGATATTCAACAGGCATGACCATAACAAACTTAGGCAAGTAAGTATTGAAGTTTTTAAGAACACGGTCAGCAATTTCGGAACCAGTGTAGTGGCGATGGTCTTCAATCAAATCGCGCAATTCAGCAACACGTTCAGGATCATTGACAGTTTCAAGTTCAACTAATTCCTTGTTGACATTTTCCTTAAAGTTGCCTTCCAAATCCAAAACATAAGCAATACCACCAGACATACCGGCTGCAAAGTTACGACCAGTGCTACCAAGGATAACAACACGACCACCAGTCATGTATTCACAACCGTGATCTCCGACACCTTCACAGACAGCAATAGCACCCGAGTTACGAACACAGAAACGTTCAGCAGCAATACCACGGAAGTAAGCACGACCGAAGGTGGCACCATACAAACAGACGTTACCAACAATGACGTTCTCTTCAGATTTGAACGATGCATTCTTGGGAGGATAGATAGCAATCTTACCACCAGAAAGACCCTTACCAACATAATCGTTGGCATCACCTTCCAATTCAAAGAAAATACCAGGGGCAAGGAAAGCACCACATGATTGACCAGCAGAACCCTTCAATTGAATGTGGATAGTGTCATCAGGCAAACCGGCTTCACCATGACGCTTAGATACGTTGTAAGACAAAGTAGTACCAAGAGCACGATCAGTATTGACAACGTTAGCTTCAATGAAGACCTTCTCCTTGTTAGTCAAAGCAGCTTCAGCTTCATCAACAAAGAAATTATCCAAACGAGTGTGCAAGTTGTGACGTTGCTTGGTAACACAAACATTGGCAACACCGGGACGAAGGGAAGAGGCAGGTGTAAGGATAGGGCTCAAATCCAAGTTGGCAGTCTTGAAAGTACGAAGAGATTCATTGACACGCAAAAGTTCAGCATGACCAACCATTTCATTAATAGTGCGGAAACCAAGCTTGGCCATAATGGAACGCATTTCTTCAGCAAGGTAGTAGAAGAAGTTGACAACATGTTCAGGCTTACCCTGGAACTTAGCACGTAATTCTGGATCTTGGGTAGCAATACCAACTGGGCAAGTATTCTAAGATAATTATTTATAGAGTTAGAATTAAAAAAAAAAAACATTTTTTTTCTTGATGTTATTATCATCGCATCAGTAATCCAGCACAAAAAAAAGAAAAAAAAAACTTACCAAGTGACACTTTCTCATCATGGTACAACCAAGAGCAATCAAAGGAGTAGTAGCGAAACCCCATTCTTCAGCACCAAGCAAACAAGCAATGATAGCATCACGTCCAGTCTTGATTTGACCGTCAGTTTGGACAATGACACGACCACGTAAATCGTTCAAAACCAAAGTTTGATGAGTTTCGGCAAGACCCAATTCCCAAGGCAAACCGGCATACTTGATACCAGTCCAACGAGAAGCACCAGTACCACCATCATGACCAGAGATCAAGATATGATCAGCACGAGCCTTGGCAACACCAGAAGCAACGATACCAACACCAACTTCAGATACAAGCTTGACAGAAACACGTGCACGTGGGTTGGAACACTTCAAGTCATAAATAAGTTGCTTCAAATCTTCAATGGAGTAAATATCGTGATGAGGAGGAGGTGAAATAAGACCAATACCCTATCAATAAAAATAATTATTATTAGTCATTCCGAATTTAAGCAAGGAAACAAACCTCATTTTTTATTTTTCTTCCCCAAATAATAATACTAATAGTAAAATAACTTACAGGAGTAGTCTTACGAGTGCTTGCAATTTCTTCAGAAACCTTACCACCAGCCAATTCACCACCTTCACCAGGTTTGGCACCTTGAGCCATCTTAATTTGCAATTCATTGGAGTCAGATAAGTAGTAACTGGTAACACCGAAACGACCAGAAGCAACTTGTTTGATAGCGGAACGCATGGTATCACCATTCTCCATAGGCAAAGAACGTTCGGGCTTTTCACCACCTTCACCGGTGTTGGATTTACCACCGAGACGGTTCATGGCAATAGCCAAGGAGGAGTGAGCTTCCATGGAAATAGAACCATAAGACATGGCACCGGTAACGAAACGCTTGACAATGCTGGTCCAGTCTTCGACTTCTTCAACTGGAATAGGTTTGGCATTTTCAAAGTCAAATTCGAGCATACCACGAAGAGTACACTTCTTAATAGCTTCATAAGAGTTACGAGTGTAAGCGTCCCAGGAGCTTTGGTTCTTTTGACGAACAGCGTCTTGCAAATTAGCTACACCCATAGGATCAGTGACATGAGGTTCACCACCACTACGCCAGTGATATTCACCGGATTCAGGCAAAGAGACGGGTTGAACAACGTTACGAGTAGGATAACCAGCTTCGTGCAAAGTCAAAGCATCTAAAGCGAAAATTTCAAAAGTAGCACCCTTGATACGGGAAGCAGTACCAGCGAAACAACGGGCAATGACAGAATCATCGACACCAAGAGCTTCAAAGATTTGAGCACCCTTATAAGAAGCCAAGGTAGAAATACCCATCTTGGACATAACCTTGTGGATACCATTGTCAATACCGTTCTTGAAGTTGGTGATCAATTTGGCTGGAGTAAGACCTTCAGCAACAGCGTTTTCACGATGCAACTTGCACATGGTTTCCAAAACCAAGTAAGGACAGACAGCATCAACACCATAACCGAGCAAGACACAGAAGTGGTGAACTTCACGAGCTTCGGCAGTTTCAACCATTAAAGCAACACGAGATCGTTGCTTGCTACGGACCAAATGGTGATGAACACCACCGGCAGCAATCACGGCAGAGATGGCAACACGATCAGCATTGACGGCACGATCGGACAAGACAACAACCTTGTAACCTTGTTCAATGACAGAGGAAACTTCAGTACACACACGTTCCAAAGCTTGAACATAACCTTGAACACCATCGGACTTGGCAAAAGTGATATCAATGGTGGCAACCTTCCAGTCGGGGTAGAATTTATCCATCGACTTGACTGCGTTTAATTCTTCCATAGATAAGATAGGAGACTTAAGGTTCAAACGATGAGCTTGTGACTCATTCATTTCCAAAATGTTGCCTTCAGGACCAACAGAACATTCGAGTGACATGACAATTTCTTCACGAATAGGATCTATTATTATTTTTTGTAAAACACACACATATGAATTTAGTTTTCTTTTTTTTATGAAATACAGAGTACAACTAACACCTCACACTTTTTTTTCGTTGCCTAGCAATAATAAATAACAGTAACTTACCAATAGGAGGGTTGGTAACTTGAGCAAAAAGTTCACGGAAGTATTCATAGATAAGGCGAGGTTGTTCAGCCAAACATGCAAGAGCAGCATCGTTACCCATAGAACCGAGAGCTTCCTTGCCAGTAGAAGCCATAGGAACCATAATCAAGTTAAGTTGTTCCAAAGTATAACCAAAGGCTTTAAGACGAGGATCAGCATTGACAGTAGTTTCATCCAATTTGGATTCGAAAGACTTGATACTGTTGGCCTTTTCAACGATTTCAGGCAAAGTAATACGTTGGTTTTTGATCCATTCAGTAAAGTTACGCTTGGCGGCAGTTTCAGCCTTGAGTTGCTTATCGTCAACAATAACACCTTCAACGGTATCAACCAAAAGCATACGACCAGGTTGCAAACGGCCCTTTTCCTTGATAGTCTCTTGGTCAACGAAAACAGTACCAACTTCAGAAGCACAAATCATAATATCATCAGTAGTCAAATAGTAACGGCAAGGACGTAAACCGTTACGATCCAAGTTAGCACCACAGTAGCGACCATCAGCGAAAGTGAATAAAGCGGGACCATCCCAAGGTTCCATCAAAGAACCAGCCCATTGATAAAAGGCCTTCATTTCAGGGGCCATTTGTTCATTGTTTTGCCATGCGGAGGGAATCATCATCATGACAGCTTCAGGCATAGTCAAAACACCATTGATAACTAATAATTCGAGCACATTATCGAAAGCAGCAGAATCGGAACCACCTTCTTCAATAATAGGATAAAGTAATTCAAGCTCATCTCCAAATTTGTCCGATTGCATGACACCTTCACGAGAACGCATCCAATTCTTATTACCGCGAAGAGTATTAATTTCACCTGATTATACCAAATAATAATAAAATTAGTTGAAATTTCTTTTCGTATTTCCCCTTGATCATATTACTTTGAATAAAATTCCATGTTTCATGATTCCCGATATGTATCCAAAAAGACAAAATAAATAAATAATTACCATTGTGAGCACACCAACGCATAGGTTGAGCACGATCCCATGAAGGGAAAGTGTTTGTAGAGAAACGAGAGTGAACAAGAGCAAAATGAGTAGTGTATTGAACGTTGTTCAAATCATAAAAGTATTGATAAACTTGACGAGGAGTCAATTGACCCTTGTATACGATATTCTTGTTAGAAAGTGAGCAGACATAGAACCACTTGGCCATGGTAAGGGTATGAGTAGCATGCTTGCGCAAAACATAGAGCTGACGTTCAAAATAACGTTCATCAAATTCGTCTTGAGCCAGCACGACGAATGGTTGTTCAATAGCAGGTTCCTTGCTCTTGGCAGCAGGACCCAAAATGGTAGAATCACGTGGGACTGAACGCCATCCCAAAACCTTCAAATGTAAAGCAGTTGCCATTTCTTCAAATACGCGCTTTGATTCACTAACAGTTTCAGGATCGCCTTTCATGAATAAGTTGCCTACAGCATATTGACCTTCAACAGGTAATTCAATACCCAATTCACGTGAAGTTTCATTTACGAAAAATTGATGTGGAATGCCTGTCATGACACCAGCACCATCACCATCGCGAATATCAGCACCGCTGGCGCCTCTGTGTGTCATATTGCAAAGAATGTCACTAGCATCAGACAAAATCTTGTGAGAGCGTTTGCCTTTGACATGTACCATAAAACCAACACCACATGCATCCTTTTCATATTCAGGATTGTACAAGCCTTGTGCGGCAGGAATAGATCCTGCCCATGAGGTGTTCTTGGGAGTAGTGATAGTAGTAGATGTAGAAGTAGTAGTATTAATCGACATTGTTATTTGTTGTTTTTTCTTTTAGATTTCTTTAATAGAAGAGAGAGTTTGTATGTAAATGCTGTATGTACAGTAATAGAAGAACCGCTTGGAAAAGTTTGTATGTATAAGTTTATGGGGATGAAATTGGGGAATATGAATAAACAAAATAGACAAAAGATATTGAAGAAAGAGAGGGGGGTTTTTTGGTTTTTGATCTATTACGAAAAGAAAAAAAAAAGATGAAAAATAAAAATAAAAAAGAGAAAGATGCAGCAAAAAAGAAAACGAAAAAAACTGAGAGATGGAGGCATCCTTTATTGGATCCAGATTTTTCAAAAAAAAGTAAGGGCTGGCTTACGATAATCACGGATTCCTTATCTCGGACGTCGAATAACCAATGATAACATCTTCTTGATCTCTTCTCTGAGATCACATGTATATTGTAGTGTATGTGTATGTGTGGGTGTGTAAAGTTTATATGTTATATAACAATTTAAAGCTGACAAAAAATATCCTCCTAATCCCCATGTTACTCAAAAAAAAACTGGAATCTTTTTCTTAGTTCTTTTATTTATTTTTTATTATTGTCATTTTTTTAATTCACTTGATTTCTGACGTTGTGTTTACTTTACATGTGAATTGGGGGTGTTAGCTCTGTCTATTTGACTATAATCAACGCTAATGAACAATTGTAGTCCCCCCCCATTCGGAATGTGTTATCTTTCATCTTATCATGCACCAACCAAAGTTGAGCAACCAAGCAACCACCTTTTATCTCCGATATATTTCAATAACCAACCTCTGTCCACCCAAATTTTCTCATTTTATATCATATAAGGAATGTCCCTGTTTTCCGAAATCTTTTTTTTTGTTCAACCTCTTTGGTTACTACAACTCCACGTCATATTTTTGATCGTCCAACAGCTACTTTTGGTTTTACATGTGCTTTGTTTCATTTTCTATACATTTTATTTTTTTCTGATAACAAAAAAGATGATAAAATATTTTTTTTATTTTTTATTTACGTATCTAGAGTATGTGCATATGGTTATAAAAAACAGTGTAATATATATTTACAGAAAAACATAGAATGATTGTTTGTCTTTCCCTCTCATTATCATCGGTTACTTTCGGGAAATCCAAAGGTCAACATTGGAAAGAGTAAGATGTGACAAGTTTTTTTTTTTCTGCACGGTATTGACAAACTTGGGGGTGAACTGTAAAAGAAAAAGGCTTTGTTTAATAGGTTGATGTACGAAATAACGTTTATGGTATATATTATCCAGTTTTGTCTTGATTCTATTATATCTCTATTTCTGAGTATGTAATGAATTTTATTGGTGATACGAGATTGTTTTGATCTAGGTAGCCAATAAAATCACAGGATTTCTTATCAGTGCCGTTAAGGGTCGGATGATAATAAAATAATTTTCGTTCTTGTATAACTTCACACAATGTAATATACATAGCTTTTTTCTGTTATCACGGGCCAGAAAAGGAGTATGTGTAATTATTTTTATATATGTTCGTGTATGTATATGAGAGAGAGAGATAGAGAACGCGAGGTACCTTTTAGAGATTTCAGATGATTTTGACTGATGATGTAGCTTTATTTTTGGAAAAAAACAAAAATAAAAAGCTTGTTCTTATTTTTATTTTTATTTTGCTTCATTTACTATCACTCAGCATTTTTGTTTATTAGTTTTTTTTTTCTAGATTATAGATAGCAACATATCATATAAGATCAAAAAATGAGTATACTATAAAGATCCAATAAAATAACGAGCGGTGTTTTTTTTGCTATGAACCTTGAGGAAGACGAGAGAGATATCAGCTTTTCCAGCTTAGATAAGGTAAAATAGAATAAAATTACGGGAAACTCAAATGTGTCCGTGTAACCATTATTTTTTATCCGAACTTTTTCCACGATCTTACATTTATCAATCCTATATTAACATCATAAAATTACCCCGCTAAAGATTAATCCACCCTATTATAGCATTTTGATACATCAACAAACCGTCATACCCAAAAATATATTCCAAAAGGTCATCACCCCCACCTTTTTTTTCATTTTTATCATTGTTTATAGAATGTGAACTAATGTAGATTAAGTTTTTTTTATATATACTTGATCGATACAATGGAGTTTCCGATTATTTTTTTTATTTGTTTGTGTATTTATTTCTTTTGATCATACCGATTTGGGAGGGAGAAAAAAAGAAAATATAAATTTTGCCAGTTAACCCCCCTTTTTTTATATCTTTTTATGCTTTCCTGTACATCTAGTATATAATCTACATTTTAATCAGCTTTACATTTACTTCTTGAGTTTCCTTTAATATTTAATAACCTGTATATGAAATAATGATATATCAAATATCTGTTTTGATTTTGTTGTATGTTAACTTATAAGTTATTATTATTTTTTCAGTAAAGATTAAAAGCACATAGTAACACATAAAATAAACTTTAAAGCAGTTCTACCCATACTATCATTTTGATTGTTGAAGATGAACTTTCTAATGTATTCATGCAGACTTTTTCTCTCAAGGAATCTAAACTACTAGTCAAGATTATTCGGGAAAAATACGTATTTGGATAGTTAGATAAGAAAGAAAAACATTTTGACATCTAAAGTAAGTTATTATTAATAGATTAATGTTGTATCGCACAATTAGCATATAGGGAAGTTTTAAGTTGCTCGTACCCATCCGATTTTATGGTTTTTTTTTTCTCCAATGGAACGACTTGACAATCGTCTCCCACGAACCAAATGAAGTAGTATTCTATGGATAAAAAAGAATTGAGTAAAAGTTATTGGTGTTGTCTATTGAATCCTTTTTCCGATAATCCGGAAAATAGTTTAGCTCAGCTTTTTTCTTCTGACTAGGGTTCTTGCGGGTTATAGTCAAATATCTTAGTTCAAAGAGATAGCCTGAAATGGAGTTTTAAATTACATAAGGATCTCACGACCCTGGATGAATTAGAACCTCTCTATTTCCACGCGTCTCTTCAGTATAAAAACATTGCATATTTTTCTATTACGTACATTTATCTTTAATTGAGTCCAATACTTGACCAATGGTTGTTCAAAAAAAAGGCTCAGTATATATTATAATGAACTTGTTTTTTTTATATAGTGATAGATATATAGATATAACAACAACTTGCTTTGAGGTTGGTTTTTCGTTTTTGTCAAATAAAAAAGCATGCCGTTCACTTAGTAGTTTTGAAGTAAAAAAAATATGCCTCAAAGAATATTTATCTGTTCACTGCTTCTTGGTTACCGTATTGTGTTGTTGCTATATATGATCTTCTTTAGTTAAACGTCTTAGTAGCTAATATTATTTATTTTCACACGTTTACAATTATAAATAGTACCATTCCTTTTGTAAATATCATTTCAATTTTTTTAAAGGAGATGAAATACTCTTAAGCTGTTTCGTTGAAGACTAATTTGTTCTCTAGCAAAGGTAACTTTTTGCAGTTTCTATGAGAATTAAAAATACGCCTATTACTTTACGATTTGAGATATTCTTGTCAGAGTACAGGTAGAAAAACAAGTTGAGCTTTGTCTACCACGATCTGTTGTGACGTCCAACTTCTTTGAGCTTGTCCTGGACTGGTCTTGGAACTGGACTATTTGTTTTTCTTCTGACTCTTCCACACACACATCATACACATACATCATACGTATATATATATATGGTGGTACCAATATCTATGTGCCAAAGTTTATATCATATAAAAATAAGACAGCAAGAAGCAACAAAGATATTTTTTTTCTGAGAATAAAAAGACCAGTTTATCCAATAGCCAATCGTTTTTGAAGTGAAAACCATTAATTTGTACGGCCAGCATCGTTATGTCAATGTCAATATCTATTAAAATATAGATAGTGTATTTATTAAAGCGGAAGACTAGTTGGACCTATATTTATAGGCTTGTGACCCTTTTCTTGAGCGCATTATGAGTAAGAAAATAAACACTGTATGTATAGAAAAAAAAAACTATAACTAAAATAATAATAACTAAAAACTTCAGTAAGATGAATTATTAAATTGTGTGCAATATAAGAATTTTGGCAATACATTTTAGGTCCCTATTTCAAGTTTTAAAGTGACAGAAAAAATCATTTGTTTAGCTATACATTATATTACCAGTAGAAAGTTTATCAAAGAAAAGCAATATAACCTTTTGCAGGGCTTTTTTCTATCATTTTAAAAGCTTGGGATGATGAAAGGGGATGGAAATGATAGCAAGAAAGGATTTTGGTGTGTAGCGGTAAGAAAGAAAAAATACACTAATAATCTTATGGAAACCAAAGTTACACACGTCCTTATAAATAACTTATAAACAAAAAGATTGATTGATTTGAACTCTGAGATTATATACGAAAATCTTAAAGTTTAGAAACAAAACAAAACACATAGTACGCCAACATCTTTTTTTTTAAAAAAAAACACAACCGTTATGTGAAAAAAGCATAGCACAAGTAATACAAAAGAAAAACAGTTGTTAGAATCAACTTTTTATTTTATTTATGAAATGTGTATCACTTTACACTTAATAGTTTAACCTTACAAAAATAGCATAAATATCTCCTAGAGAAAGATATTAATTATTACTAGATATTGTCATACTCTTTTTTAACAACTATTAACGAATTTGTGATATCATAGTACTAATTATCCTTCAAAGAAAAAAGATGTGTGTACAGTGTACTTTGTTTTTTTTCTACAAGAATGAATTGTTTCATTTTATTTTATTTTTCAAAAAAAAAAAAAAATCACACATATAAATACACCACAGAGTTTATATCGAAACTCTAGATGTATTATTGAAGACGGGCATAAAAAAGAGGAGTAATAAAATGGTTTATGAGAGAGAAAAAAGGTTATTTTTTGTATTTGTATTTTATGATATATATAATAAAAAAAAGATGGTTAATGATGGAATGCCTTTTGTTATATAGAAAAAAATAGCGCAAAAAAAAAAAAAATAGAGATAGAAATAAAGGGATAAAAAAAAGCTTTTTTTTTCTTTTTGGTTCGATTAAAATGACTATGTATAGTAAAATGGAGAAGAAAGTTGTTGGATATCATATATATTTTTTTCTTTTTACACACAAATAATTTATGGGAGATTAGTTGATACCCCTTTTTAAATTATTGGTTTTTTTTTTGTTCCTTGAAATGAGATAGAAAAAAGAGAGGAAGTGTGTATGTACGTCGGTGTGCGCATATATGACTGTATGTGTGTTATTTTAAAGAAGAGAATGAGCAAAAGAGAGAAAGAGAAAATTGAAAAAGTTATTTGCTTCTTGGATCAATATGATCTTTGGAAGTTTGTTGTTGTTGCATAACTGAAGGGGGTCGAGAAGAGGAAATGGTATGATCAGTATTATTAGAATTTGAATTCGCTGCTGCCGCTGCTGCTGCCGCTGCCATTCCTGCATATGTTTGTTGAGCTTGAGCCGTTAAAAACGCCATATATTCCTCTGACAGAGCCGGTAATTGTTGTTGCTGTTGGAATCCCATTTGCTGTGCAAATTGTTGCACGTGTGCTTGTGCTTGAGCTTGAGCTTGAATGTGTTGTTGATTAGGAGCTTGTTGACCGGTAGGCATCATCGCAACAGGTACAGGTACAGGCACAGGTACTAACGCAGGCTGTGGCTGTTGCTGTGGTTGTGGCTGCTGTCGATGTTGCTGGTCCCCGCCTCCTATTACAGGTTGCTGAATCGGTGCTTGGTATTGTTGAGATATCGGTGTAGGAGATGATGTACAAAAGGAAGATTCAACACTTGTTCTTAATACGGGAGAAGGAACACGGTGCGGACGACTCGCCGAAGATGCTCGACGAGCAGCAATGGTCTTGTTTGCTAATTGCTGCTGTAAGAAAGAACACGCCAAATTATAGGCATATGATGTGTCAGTACTCCAATTCTTATTTGTTTTGTTTTGAATGGTGTAGCCACCATGGTTAGTAAGATTACATGTACCACCATACTTAGTCCCATGTTGCCAGGAACTAGCAGGAGCATTAGTACTTACACCATTCATATTATTATTGTGGTTGTTATTATTGATATGTAAATAGGGTGGGTTTCCGTTATTGTTTTGCTGTTGTTGTTGTTGCTGTTGTTGTTGTTGATGGTATCGTTGGTTGGCCAATTCGAACAGTTGATTACGGTCATGTTGAGTAGCAGAAGCAATCAAACGACTGTACTCATCAGCAAATTGGTCATAAAATCCACTAAAATCACCATTACCCATTAATTGACTTGGATTAATACCCAAATTATCGGCCAATGCTTCAACATTCATTTGCAAATCTTCAATATCTTGTGCAATGGCATGAACAGATCGTTGTGCTGCATCTATGGTTTGTGTGTTGCTTTGGATACCACCTTGTATATCACTCATACTACTTCCAGATGAAACACTACTCGAGTAACGAATTTCATCGCCTATAGAGTGCAGCATCCCACTATAAGGTATAGTAGGTGAATTGGTGGTTGCAGCTGCGGTTCTCGCTAACCCTCCTTCTACCATTGTTGTTGGTGGGGATAGAGTTGGAGATCCAGCAATGGGCACAGAAGGTGGGGGTAATGGTTGTGTTCCTATTGATGATGTTGCAACACCAATGGTAGTAGGTATGACACCTGTATTAATAGTAGACGGCGTGCTAATGGAAGAAGAAGAAGAAGAAGTAGCACCTTCAGAAGACAATGAGGGATCTGATGATGGTTTTGGAGAATTGGATAAACTTGAGTATAATTGATTTGTTGCGGCAGTAATGCTTTCGAAAAATTGCATTTGTGGTGTCATATCTGGGGATGAGTACTTACCCGACATACTTTTTTCGGCAGAAGGAGTATCTTCTGGAACCGACATACCAGCCAACGAGGCAGCTTCCTTGATCAATTGGCGAGGTACACTAGATGCCATACCTTTATATATATAGATATAAAAGGAATAATAAAAAAAAAATTGGTCAAAATTTGTATAAAAGTAATCAAACAGGAGAAAATTCCAGAAAAAAAAAGCACGGCAATAGTAGTAGTGGTAGTGAATGAGATGATTAGTTAAAAATAATAGATCAATTGTAAGCACTTGATGAAAGGATAGAAAAAAAATACCACCGAGAACAAAACCATTGATATCAGGAATGTTTCCAAGATGTCGTCAACTTCTTCATATAAGCCAAGATCCATTAATAATTTAGAGCTTTTTTTCGTTATCCATATATGTGTGGTATACTGCTTTTATATGAC
>JAEPRB010000165.1:0-90416 GCA_016758965.1 Circinella minor
ACTTTCCAACACGAGGCCGTAAACCTGTTTCAGACCAGCGAAAAAATCTTCGACAACTGGGCATTGACAACAGCCGTATTTTAGATATTCATTATCCTGATACCAATGTTGTGGGTTTTCTCATTCATAATGATTATGCTACCGAACTTCTTGACCTTATGAAACAACACAATTTAGAGCCTAATACTAAATTTGATCCTCATAATCCTGAATACTTGCGAGATAAAAAATATCTTGATATGTCTCATGCCGAACAAATCATTCAAGCTGATCTCATACAATACAATCGAATTTTGCGAGCCATCGATTATGTCCGCCAACCAGTGAAATTTGCTGTCGCTCGATTTTTCTGTCACACCCAAGTTATTACACCAGCAATATTACACGATGTACTTAATGGACATAATGTGGCACCAAAACAATCATCACGAGAACTTTCCCCTGATAGAACAAAGGCTGCAGCAGATCAATTTCGTATAGACTCACCATCGGATAAAACAGCAAAAGGACATGACACAGAAATGATCATCGACAATGGACAATTAGAAGATCAAGAAGCACAATTCAGTAATAGCGGTACCACTCATACCCCCATTCCCCAATAAATATGATAACTAATAATACAATAAATATCATTCAATGGAATGCTACTGGAATTCAACGACACACTATACATACTGCACTAACAGAATTTATTAACACTCCTATTTTATTTATTACTGAGACATGGCTTCTCCCCCCTAATCGCTTCCCTACCAATTGGACCCAATATCATACATATGGAATACCTGTTAAAAGTCATAAATCATACCATGGCCAAATGGGTATTTCTCTTCTCGTCCACCCACAATGCCCCTTTCTTGTTAATTATTTACCAAACCTCTCTCCTAAATTCCCACACTATTCTCTTTCTTGTACTATCGGTGACACACTTATTCACTGTCTATATTTACCTCCAAAACAAAAATTTGATAATCAACTTGCCATAGAAATATTAGATGCACTACCCAAAGAAATCGATGGTACCAGCCGAACAATTTATTGCAGTGATTTCAATGCACGATTAGGAAACCGGGTTGGTGATCATATTTATGATAACCGTGGTAGACTACTTACAACCTGGCTCGCAACAAACGGTATGGTAATTTACAACGAATCACTTGCTTATGGTCAACCAACAAATCTCAACCCTCGTGGCACCAGTATAGTCGATCTTTTTTTTTGGTACAACACCACTCACTAATTCAGCAATGACTATATATGACAACCTTTCACTATCATCAGATCATAAAGCAGTACAACTGACATACACTGATAATACTCCACTCCGCACTACAACCAAACGACTTATGTGGCACCTACAAAAACTTAAAAATCCTGATATATGTACCACATATATCAATACATTTACAGCAAATATACAACCTATACAACAACGCATTACTGCCCTTCTTGACAATAAAACAGCTACAAATATCGAAACCATAGAAGAGTTCAATTTACAACTTAATGACAGCATATATAACGCACTTGATAACACTGTAGGCTGTAAAACAATTGCTGCAATAAACAGGTTAAAATGGTTCTGGAATCTTGATCTTGAAAAAGCCAAAACACACCGTGAGACCTGTTATAAAAAATGGAGACGTGCACAACACCCTTCAACAAAACTAAAATGGTGGCTCCAACACCAAGAAGCACAAGCTAAGTTTCGATTGGCAGTTAATAGACGACGCGCTGAAACATGGACCTTATTCTGTAAAAAACTCGATCAAGGCGATTTTTCAAAAGCTACAGCAACTATGAAATGAATAAAAAAAGGTCGCACATTAAATCCAACATTTTCTAACCCAAATGGCCCTTTAATAGCTGCTAATCATATGGCTGATCATCTTGAAAATATATTCTCCAGTAATTTACAGCCACATAACAGCTCTCAATCATCATCACTTCAGACAACTATTATAATTTCAACCAGTACAAATGCAGCAATTGATTCACCATTTACCGAAGAAAACGTTCTCTCTGTTATTTCCCAGCTTCCATCTGGAAAAGCTCCTGGAGCTGATGGTATTAAAGGAGAAATGTTAAAACCGATCTGCGCACAACTAACCCCTTTTCTTACAGCATTTTATCAATTATGCTGGTCCACATCCAAGACCCCAAAATTATGGCGATTAGCACAAGTACTCCCCATCCACAAGAAAGGACCAACCGATGACCCTGCAAATTTTCGACCAATTAGTTTAACATCCATTTTTCGTAAAGTCATGGAAAAATGTATTCAAGACCTCCTGGTTTCTACTGCTCCAGACTTAGATATTGTACAAGCTGGTTTTCGCCACCAACGTGATGCTCTTAGTCAAGCTCGATGTTTACAAGAAATATCGATGATACACAAACGATACCATGGTTCACCACCAGTGATAATTGGTCTGGATGTCTCCAAAGCTTATGATACCGTACATCGAGATACTATATGGCGTACTCTCGAACCACATATACCTCGGTTATTACTTTTATTACTTAAAAATCTATTTGATCATGTCTTAATTGAAGTATTACTTTCCGATCAAATTTCACGTCAATTCCATCCACATACTGGAGTTCTACAAGGTTCAGTATTGTCCCCAATTCTCTACTCTCATTATATCAACTCTTTACCAACTCTTTTACGTACTGTCGAAGCCCAAGCCCTTCCATCACGTGGCTTAAAATTCAACAACCTCTTCATCAATAGTCTACTATACGCAGATGATGTGGCTCTTATTGGCACATGGGATACTATACCCTTATTGCTGAAAGCATGTGAAGATCATAGTATTAATTTAGGCTATAGATGGAACCCGACGAAATGCATTTATATGTCCATGACTGATCCACCTCCGAATCAACTACCTCAACTATATGGAGTCAACATAAAACGAACAACCAAATTCACATATCTTGGTGTTCCTTTTAACCCAGATGGATGTATCAACACTAATGACCTTATTGATCGAAATACTACTGCTGCAGTTTCAGCAATGAATATTATGGCGTCAATTGGTGTACGTGCACAATGTCTTGGTAAATTACTCAGTACTCGTCTTTACTGCCAATTTATCCGACCCAAGATGGAATATGGTCTGGCCATTGCAAAACTCAATAGAGATGATTACAATACTCTCCAAGAAACCCAAAATACCTGCCTTCGAAAAATATATGGTACCAAGACTAATCACTCGATGGCCATTATTCACCATCTGACAAATCTTGAATTTATGGTTGATCGTGTTACTACCTTGCAAGCAAAATTTATATTTCGTTCATATAATATGCCTGATGATGCTTTATTCCCCACATTATTACCTCATGTGCGCCAAACAAAAGGTCTTCATTCCTGGACTTCAGTCATTAGAAAAAATAAAATTTGGCAATCACTAGATACCACAACACAATTAGACCACCACACGGTAACAAACAGCAATCTAAAAACAGCCATCAAACAACATATTAAAAACACACACATACAACGCTGCCAACGCAAGAACAGCAAATTACTAAATCAATGCCGTCAGCAATTGGGAATTGACCCAATTTTATGGCTGCCCATGACCTCTACAGAACGGAATTTATGTATTTACTATCGCCTAGGTTGGATCACTAATCACCAACAACAACCATGTTCTAATTGTCACCAAACAACCCGACTATCTAAACAACACTTACTTTCCTGCCATCGGGTCCATAGCTTTTTATCAATCTCCAACAACATCAGCGACCCTATTTCTTTTATTCTCAACCGACTCCCCAAAACACCTCCAACATCACAACAAAAGCGTGTCTATTGGAAAATCATTTGGCCGAAACTCTGCTACATTCTACACCAACTACACCGTACTTGCCGTCCTGATTATTATACCACCCCTTCACCACCAAAAAATCAATTTGGACATTTATTACTAAAATGGATTGAACCACCACTTGTACCACATACACCTCCTTTAAATTTAAATTTATAAAAAAAAAAAAAAAAAAAAAAAAAAAAAAAAACTAACCAACAAACCAACAAACAAACAAACAAACAAAACAAAGTATCGGCATTTCTTTTGCCAGGCTCCACTTCTCCATATTCTTCCTTTTTCTTTTTTTTCTTTCTGTGACATTGTTTCTCCACTATTTTCTCTTTTATCTTAGACGACCCCTACTTCATCCCCTTCATTGATATCTATGTACTGTCGTTTTCAATACACCTTTTTCCTGATGCCCTGCAGGTTTTTCAGTTCCTCTCTTTGTGAACAGACGAGAGCAATAAGCTGCAATCAGCGCGTGTTCAATTAATTTCGTCATTAATAAAATAAATAAATTTCAACGTATTAGTAATGGCCTTATTGATTCTATTATGGCGATGGATGTTATTGGTAAGCAAGAACTGAATTTTTTCTTAAAAAAAAGACACTTGAATAGTTAGGCCCAAGAACTCATGATGCTTATTTTTAGGTATGGTCGGTTATTTATACGTATCTTTTAAAATTCAAGGAAGATGTTTGTGTCGCTACCTTGGTGGGCAGTGTATTTTTAGCTTCTACGTAGTATTGACAAAATGGGTACGTATTTTCAAGAACATACTTGAAACTTTGGTGGTCTAGTATATAATTTATGGAAGATCAAATCAAGATAATTAAAATACAGAGCTTCGAAATAACCTAACAACAATAATAAAAACAGCAATGGCAATTTAACATCTATTCCACAAGCTGTATGTGCTAAGGAATAGTGGTTATTACTATTACTTTTTTTTACGTACTTAAAAAAAAGAGAGAGAAAGTGATTACAGTTTAAATAAAATGAATTTATATGACCATTGCTTATTACACATGTAATACGTAGAATAAATCAAGAATATCTTATGGCTATAATGGCCTGTTAAATACATATAGTTACTATAATCCAACAATGATAATCGTATTGCTACGTTTTTTAATTTGGTGGTTTATAATGGTTGGCAATACGATAGGGTTAACCAAAAGATAAGCCTTAAAAGTTATCGAGTGAGATAAATCTCGGAAATGATCCAATTTTTACTCAAAGGGAAGAAAGGTGCTGAGACTTATAGAATCTGGGAGCTTATTTTGGATTTATGCCAAACAAAGAGGAAGTACGTATCACTTGGAAATATGAGTTGGGTTAATTATCCAAAAAGTGGATATAAAAGTATTTTATTATAAAAAATGTAAAGATAAAAAGCTAAGCTAAAATTCTTTGATCAATCTGATGCTATTTATCCTGTTTATTATAATGCTTAATAATATAATGTTTCTGGTTAATTATTAAAAATATTTAATCATTATTAATGTTTCTTAAACCGGCACGGCTAAAGTGAATGAGGCAATGGAAGCCAATAGAAAAAGACTATGACATGCTGCTGAGAACTAAACAGGTGGCATAAAGCATAAGAGAGAAGAAAGTTCATACATTATTACTTTATTAGCGTCAATATTAAAAAAAAGTTATTGGTGTCATGGACTGCATCAATAGTTTCACAATGAAATATAACTCTAACAATAAAAGACGTGGAAGAAAAAACAGAAGGAACAAATATTAATGCCAGGAGAAAATCTAATGGAACAAAAGCATTATCTAATGGAGAGTTCATGATTGCGTGTGGAGATGAAAATTCTACTGATGTTAGTGATTCCAAGAACATGGTCGACAAACCGAACCATTAATAAGGAATCTACCATTAGTCTAACTACTGCCATTGATTCCAACCCTATGGAATCGAGCTTATATGAAATGATAAGTACGTCTCCAAAAGTGTTAATTGTAGTTGTAACGTAATTTAGTGCTAACAGATCCAGATTCTATTATAGCACTCCAAATATTTACAGATAGCAGCATCAGTAGCAGCAATAATATTCTCGTTAAATGCAGCTGTAAAAAAAAAATTGAGGACATGTGTCCTATGTGGTAGCATTGAATGTAAAGGGAACAATAAGAAAGCAAAGTGCAATAATGTCTGTGGCAAAATCGATTGTGTGTAGAGACAAAAATGACAGCAAAATGCATCTCGAGTATATTCAGAGTACGTATAACAAATAGCTAGCTATTATCATTATTATTTTAAATAGTTATAAGTTCCAATCCGTATATAAAGTATAGTTATCATTTTTACAATAGAATAATCTCTCTTTCGATTCGCTACTGGGGCCATTTCCTAATTGGGAACAGTTAATTCTGTTGCCTCATACATGGTATCCCGGCCGTTAAACCAACTACTTTTATAATAATTAAACTCATTCCATTGTACTCCTTGTTAAACCTTACATATCAAAGTCACTTAACCACAACACTCAAAGGTAACGTTATTATTTTCTCACAGTGAACTTTATTTTTATTTATTTTGTCGCCTTTTTATTATTTTGGAAATGGTTTATACAAAATACCTGTATATATGAAAAAGAAGACGTGACAAAGAAGGAAAAGAATATTCATTAATTGTTTGTATTCATATATTATTAAACTTGATTACATTTTTAGAATTTTATTTGTAAACGCATTCAAACAGTATGTGTAATCTTTCTGCTAACAGCTCTTCTTGGTCTTGCCTCTCTTTCCTCCCACTCTTACTTTATTGTATGTAAATCATGGAAGACTATCCAGATTTACAAGGTAAAATGAGTCATGATGTTTTTTCAATTAAATACTTTTGAATCTCTGCTGACATATACTAAAATTGTTTGTTAAATATATATAGTGTTGAAGAAATATTGTGAAGAAATAAAGAAACCTACCTTCAAACAATTTGTTGCTTTAAATCAAGACAACCTTGTACAGTGGTCAATTGATAATTGCAACAATTAAAGGATCCACTTTACATGGAATTTGGTTCGAACGATACAGAAAACAATTGAAGTATAAGAAGCCAAATTATGCAAAGTGAGAAAAGAAAAAAAGAACACAGTAATAATAGAAAATCATGCAACATGGTTTAACGATATTTGTAATAGTGCTTGACCAGTTATTGTATACTTACAATCGGGTTCGATCGGTCAGTTTGAGGAAGCGTGTTATAAAGAAATAGGTAGGATAAGAAGGGCTCGAAAATATATGAATAAAAACGATTTCTGTTTCCTGGTGGCCAGGAAACCCTTTATTTATATGTGTCGAAATATCAGGGGCTAAATACGTCTAACTAATATATATCTAATATCAATGATCAACATTTCTACATAGAATATCTATCTTAATATTTCTATATTCAACCATGCGCTCAACCATGCTATCGTCTATCCTTAGTATTCCGCGGATAAGCATGTAGATCAACAACTTCATGGTTGAATACATCGTCGTAATGGTCTTACACCATTACAATATTCTTCTAACTTTTTTGTGTTTATAGACTAAGAAAACCAAAGTACAACAACTTATTATGGAACACAATTATATCTAAAATTATAACACGGGTAAATATTTGAGTCTTTTATTTTGTAAGCGGCTTTTGGTTATTGAAGTTTTCAAGCTAATATTAAAAAATTGTCATTTAGAGACGACTACATGGGGATTATATGGAAGGAAGGTTATCATTACTAAATGCTGCGTCGTCTTCTGTCACCCGTGAAGCACGAAGATTATTTGAAAGTTTAGAGCATAGCAATAATTCGGGTGATGGTAGCAGTAGTGGACCTTCAGTATCTACTAGTCCTACTTTTTCTGAACAAAATAACAAGGATGATGAAGACAGAGAGAATTTCACTAACCATGAGGATGATGACGAGCAAAAGGAGTGTGCGTGTGATGTGTCTTTAGAAACAGTAGCTATGAAAAGGGTAAAAATTTGAACGATCGGATTAAAAATAGTTTTATAATCTTGCTATGTGCTAACATTTGTTTATTTATAGTTGTCTAATAAATTTGAAGTAAATGATATGGATCCTTTGATGAATTTAATGAAGAATGACGATGATATACTATCAAGAGCTAACAATCATATCATAAAATTAATAAGTCAAAAACATTTGATCGAAGTTGAAGAGGAAACAATGAAGTAAGAGAAATAAATAGATGGAGGGAAAGAAACCTACCGTTGAGTCTAATTTTCTTTTATAATATGCCAATATCTAGATTGTTGCTTTCCAGCGCTATCAATTTGCTTGTTGATGATACAGTTGCGGCATGTATGGTAAATGTCTTTTCACCAGGACAACTGAAGTATATGGTTGGTGAAAAGCAATCTTGGGTTGGAATGGACGTGATGACACGAGCAGAAATAGATTATATATTAGATAATAACAGGTACATAGTTTGAGTAAATATGTATGATATAGTCTACATTGAAATATTAACGTTTGATTGATTGTGGTAGCGCCATTGATTTGCTTGTTGCAACTTACAACAAGAAGATCGAATTGATCAAGAAAAAAGAAAGATGCTCGAAGCTTTACAATCTACTTTCTGTATTGGAACTGGTGTAAGTAAATAAATTGGAAAATGCCGAGTTAAAGTAAATCTAAGGGGGGCGACTTATCTTTTTTTTTTGTTAGTAGTGAATATATGGATATCAGCATCAAGGATTATGCATCGGAAACAGCATACTATTGAAGATTCACAATGCTATTGGACTTTGTATTTAAGGGTTTAAAAGTGGAATTAAAGGAGTAAGTGTTATATCAATCAAAAATTAATAAGGTAACAGTGATAAGTCAACGAGATTCAAAAGAACAATAATTGAACTGAAGGTTATTAAAATAAAATATTATCACTATTTTTATTAAATCCTAATCAATAGCCGGGTATATCAATATGGTGTATGAAACGATAATAGTCTTCCGATTTGTTAATGACGATGAGTAATGACAATAAGATATGTGAATATTATTTCTTACGTTTTGCCGTTGATGAAACCATATACCGATAAAGAAGACAGACTTCTTTAATTTTAAGAGTCACTGAAACGCACCGTGAAATATCAAAATGTTAGTGAGGCATATATGATCCATGCAATATTTTGAATATTTAATTACAAATAAGCATATTTATAAAGTCATTGTACGTTGGATACAACAATAAGTGTTTGAGGCTTTTTTTTATCTCATTCGATATCTTTTTATTTATTTTACATTTCTTTTTTACTATATACTATTCAGTGGTGAAGCGATTTTCGAAGCCACGCAAATGGCAATGAACAAAATGACTACGACGAATTAAACAGTTTTGGGAGAAATATAGACGTGCTTATTAATATTCAAGACTCCATCATTGCTCTTAATTCCAATGAATGGAAAGCCAAGAAGACCCAAAGCATGAAAAACAAAAGGCAAGACAAAAACAGAAGATCCAATTTTGCGATATTGAACAATATATATATTATTAGTAATGGTTTTATTGATTCTATTTTGGCGATGGATGTTATTGGTAAGCAAGAACTGAATTTTTTCTAAAAAAAAAAAAAAAAAGAGACACTTGAATAGTTAGGCCCAAGAACTCATGATCTTTTTTTTTAGGTGTGGTCGGCTACTTGCATCTTTTAAAGCTCAAGGAAGGTGTTTATGTTACCACCTTGGAGGGTAACATATGTTTCTACCCTCTAGTATTAATGAACTGGGCATCTTCAAGGATAGACTCGAAGCTTCGGTCATTTGGCATAATTTTATGGAAGATCAAATCAAGATAATTGAAAATGCGGAGCTTCGAAGTAACCTTGTTTCAGCTACCATCAATTTGTACAACGACGAAGATGAAGATGATACCACTGCTCTCCCTACAATTTTTTTCACTCCCAAACACAAACAACCCAAAAAAACGAGCATTTGGTGAAGTAGATATATGAATTACCATTTCCCTCTGTTATTATCCTTTGGATCTACAGCGAGCACCTGTCAAAATGTAGCCAGAAAAAAAAACATCAGGGAAGAAAGTGAATTACAAGGGTTCCTAATAGACCGATCCAGATAGGATCCATAATCCGTGATGCAAAAAAGTTATATAAAACAAAGTATTTATATAATGTGTGTAAAAAAGAATGTGAGCAAAAGACTGATAGAGATAATATTATACATATGATGTATTTTTTTTTTTACATCAGATATATTAATAAAGAAAATAAACAAAAAATGTGTCTTTATTATTTCTACATTATTCTCAAATGGCATTTCATTTCGACCAAAATACTGTTACATAATTCCCTGGTTTGGATATATTTTTATAAATAAAAAACCCGTCCTGTTACTGAACAACTATAATGCTTATGATAGTTGCTGTTCTACGTAATTTTTGCTGTTGTATATTAGCGATTTCTATCTAAACTTATTTATCGTAAATCAACATCATTCGAATCGGAACATTATTTAATGAAGAAAGCACGTATCGCTCAAATCACATAGTTTGTTACGCATTGTAAAGGTTCAAGTTGCAACTCATGCAAATATTCACACCTGTTTATGTTATCTTATGTCGGACAAGGAGCATTTTTTTTAAAGAACAAATTATAATTTGCAACTTTCAATGGGATACATAAGTTGAAAGTAGATCTTAAAGTTAAGAAAACGTTCTACGTATATATGTATGATATATTAATAAAAAAAAAAAAGAACGCCAAGAAAATAGCACTTTTATTTGGGGGGGGGGTATAATATGGATATTATGTACTTATCCCGCCGTGAATATGTTAATTTGAAAAGGTCGTCAGGAAATGGTCTTGATTTGACGCGCGTGAAAACGTTTTTTGGTAGGCTTTACATTTGAGAGATATTTTATACAATCTTGTGATAGGCACTATGTATTATTTTATGAGATGACAGCAGTAGACTCGTTAGCTTTAATAATATATATACATTAATGAGCATACATATCGATCCTTTTATGTAATAAAAACTCTACACATACCTTATATATAAGATGTATCATATTGTTTTTGTTTTTAATGTCTTGAGAACATGATTCTGTTCTGATTACTGCAAAACATCAATATACAAAATCTTTTGTAAAGTGGAAAATTACACTTCATCCAAAGTGGTCAAAAGAAAAAAAAATACGCATCCAGTCACTCATTCGCTCGGAGATGCACATATTCGCCATAGAACACTTTGTGGGTATTCATGACTCGGTTCCATGGATGAGAACCTCGAAAGATGACAGTTTGCAACGCCATACGATACATTTTGATCATCATGACTTGGTTTTGTACATAACTCACTCAAACCTACGCGCTTATCATTACTCAAGGCAACGCCATACAATACTCTCTGATCGTTATGACTCGGCATTGGAATCCAAAACCTAAGCGTGTATTGTGTTTCCCAGAAAAAAGATCAGTGATCTGCGACACCAAAAAGGGTCGATTCGCCATAGAACTCTCCTTTGGTTCGTTATGACTCGGCTTTCTTGCTTTGAGGAAGCCTAGTAAGATATCTATACTAATCCATTCCTTCCTCCTCGGACCTCCCAGGACCATCCTAGTAGATTAAGATCACGTCACCTACGATATCTATATATATATATATATGTAACCAAAAAATATAATTAATTAATTAAACTGCGTAATTCTTTGGATAACAACTTGCATTTCTTTTAAATTATTGGTATGATAAATAAAATTATTATGGAATATTGAATAGAAAAGGTGTACTTACTATGCTACCCATTATATATACTCTTTTGTACGTAGAGTAGTAAAGAATCGGAATAAAATCTTGAACAAGGCGTATCGGTAACGGTAACTTTGTGAATGAAAAGATTCCTATATACAACAAAAAGTCAGTACAGCGATACAATCATTTGATTTGAATAATAAGAATATTTATCTCATTTATCTCATTATTAAAAGTCATTACCTTGTTAACAGAATTACACAGCAACATTTGAATAGTCTGTACTTTACTTTTATTCGTAACCAAAATACAAGTTTTTCTTGCTTTGCTCAACTGACAAACTTAAATAAAAAAAACAAATGTTATGTTTTTTTGTTTTTCTTTCTTTCTCTACTATAATCAACGATTGCAATACTTTTTTTTAGTACTTACTTTATTATAATCATTTTCTCTGTCGTATCATATCAGTCATCTTGTGTATAAGTAGGAGAAGTTTTTTTTTATCGTAGTATCAAAGTTAAGAGAACTCGTGAATTTATGTTTCACTTCCTTTGATTAAACCACTCGGTATCAATCAAAGCCTTAAATGAAAGTACAATTAAAGGTGCAACTGGATTTTTCTGCGATATCGGCACCAGTGTAGGCTCCAATAAACAGTACATGTCCATTATAGAGACTCATCTTGATAACCTTGAAAAAAACATCATTCATAAAAGTCCTATCCAGATAGGAATTTCACCACTGAATACACGACTTTATGAATATTTTTATTTACCATGTGCTTTATCACGCTAAAGGTATGAAGTTAGTAAAACTTGAAAGTCTACTGATAATTACGACATACAGTTAGGTTTAGGCACACAATTCCGAGTGAATGGAGGTGAACCAAACAGCTTGGGTTAAATAAATAAATAAAGGTATACACAGGATGACCAACATGAAGTAAGACCATTGCAATTAACTAAACAATAAAACAAGTGTTTCCCAAAAACACTTGCTCCGTTGAATGCCGTGCATTTGCTTCTAAAAAAAGAAAGAATAATTAGTTAAAAAAAACAAGTAGTATAGTTAAAAGAAAAAGGAGTATAGTTACAAAAAATAACTATGGTAGAAAAAAAAAGAATAAAAAAAAAGAGAATGTAAAAGTAAAATGGTGTCATGACTTTTAAGGTACATGACGATAAAAGAGGAATAGTAATAAAGGGAATAGTTTCTTACTTACCGCAGTTATTGACACGGATAAATTATTAAAATTCGCGAAAGAAAGAGGTTTTTAAAAAAAAACCTTAGATTAGCTTATTTTATAATGGATTTCAGCCAATAAGACGGCGCCAAATAGCCCACTGCATTATTTTACAGTCTATACCTTCTACAGTGTAACAAGGTTCCCAAATGACATTGTAACAATGTAACAGTAGATTCAAATGAGTTTAGAATTACTATTTTAGTAAAATAAATATACGTATGAGTTTTGTTTTTTGTAATGTCAAGCCTTTTTCCATAATGCAAGACGCGATTGAGTGTTATACTTATAAGTAAAGTTTTGACTCTTGTATATAAAACTAGATAAGGTTCCTGCAATCTCAAAGCTAGTCAAGATAAAATAAAGGCAATTTGTTTCAACAATAGAACATATTGTAACCATATAAATATATAACGTGTAATCAAGAAGCCTATGTAATAGCATTGTTGTCAAGGGGAAAAAAGACCCGTTAGAATGAAGCAGCTTTAGGTATGAATTCAAAGGCAGTAGAGCCAGCTTGTATTAGGCATATTTTCAAGTTATCCCGTATCCGCCTTGTGGAGAAATTGAAAGAGCCAAATTTCCCAACATCTGCATAAAAAACTTCTTCATACATTATGCATCTTGAGCTGACTCGACACTGACATGAAGAAAGCGTGACATTAGACGGATTATGCTAGTAGGCGAATGATAGCATATATGAACTTGGTCAGAATGAATTCTCAAAACTTGACGGTTCAACCTCACCCTGTGGCAACAACCATCCTTTTAGTCTCTTCTAATACAGCTCACCCAATGGGTCGTGGTCTAGTAGTTCAGCATTGTCTCTTCATTTATAAATGCTAGTGTTTACAATAATGACTTTAGGCAAAATGAAAATATAGTGTTTTTGGTATGTAGATAAACTTTTATATAAAATTATCTTTCTCTCTTTTTTTCTTGTGCAGATTTCTTAACACTAATGACATGGCAACAAATATAATTAGGGGTAAAAATCCAAGTATGCATTGTGAAAGGGATTCAGTTACATTATTGGTAAGTTTTTTTTTATTGGAGAACGTTCTCTCGTGGTACAGTAGTCCGTGCTGTTTGTGTTTTGTTAAGAATGAACAAGATGTGCTGCAACAAATCTTATTGTTCAGCAAGCTTTTCTTAAAGTTAGACTGTAAAATTACTTTCTTCATATTTTGTAGAAACTTGGTAGTACACACTCATCATGAGGGGTAAGCACAAGCCATGAAAAAAAAAGACTCTCAAACGTAAGCAGGACTAGTTTCTCAAACTACATTACCATGACAATTATTATTGACTTGTAACCATTTTTTTTTACCCTTTTCTAAATCACCATTTTCTTGATGGACAAGTACGTAATAAGGATAAACATAAAAAAAATAGTAATGTTAAATTGCATTATGCAAACTCTTGGACGGAATTTTAGACAAAAAAAAACATGAAGTCATTTTTCTGAACGATCTTTTTCTTTAACATAATTTTTTCTTACTTTATAGTAAGATTTACTTTCAACTTCTGGACACCATTCAAAGTTATAAATAGTTGTTTTTTTTAAAAAAAAAAAAAAAACTAAAGGTTGCTAAAACGTTTAGGTTATAGTATTGATAAAATACTCACCCCTTTTTACTCTTAGCATATAAACACCACTCAAAGTTGTAAATAGTAAAAAAGAAATGAATCAAGGTGACTAAATCGTTAAGGTTAATACTATTGATAAAATGCTCACCCCTTTACCCCACATTCCCAAAAAGTCCCTGAATGGGTTCAGAAAGTTGAAAGTAGTTGTTATGGTATCCATCCTAAAGAAACAATTTGATTTACAAAAGAGTTTACTTTAAAAATAAAAAGTTTAACTTATACACTCTCAATAAAGATCTCTTTATTTATTTTTTTCTATATGATCTCAATTCATTTTATAATTGCTTTTCTTGTTAGTAGCATTAATAGTTTGTGAAATTCATTTCACTACATCGAATAAGCATTGTGACTCAATTGTTTTGAACTCTTTAAACTGTACTTGCTTCTGTTAAGTATATAATTATCTTTAGTTGTTTTATTTTTTGTTTGATTTGGTGTAAATAATATGTTAGCTCTGTGAGAAAGGACTATATTTGACAGCTATTCTTAATGAAACGTCTTCTAACAAGTTGTAAAAGTCGGTTTCAAAAACCATCATTTACAATCAAGACATTGTTTCTCTCCAAGAAGTACACAAAATGATGTATACTCATTTCAATTTTGTGATGATATTCTTCGCTCTTAAAGCCCACGTTCGTGGAAAAAAAAAGTTGGACTTGTAAAACACTCAATCGCGTCTTGCATTATGGAAAAACGCTTCACATTCCAAAAAACAAAACTCATACGTATATTTATTTTACTAAAATAGTAATTCTAAACTCATTTGAATCTACTGTTACATTGTTACAATGTCATTTGGGAACCTTGTTACACTGTAGAAGGTATAGACTGTAAAATAATGCAGTGGGCTATTTGGCGCCGTCTTATTGGCTGAAATCCATTATAAAATAAGCTAATCTAAGGTTTTTTTTTAAAAACCTCTTTCTTTCGCGAATTTTAATAATTTATCCGTGTCAATAACTGCGGTAAGTAAGAAACTATTCCCTTTATTACTATTCCTCTTTTATCGTCATGTACCTTAAAAGTCATGACACCATTTTACTTTTACATTCTCTTTTTTTTTATTCTTTTTTTTTCTACCATAGTTATTTTTTGTAACTATACTCCTTTTTCTTTTAACTATACTACTTGTTTTTTTTAACTAATTATTCTTTCTTTTTTTAGAAGCAAATGCACGGCATTCAACGGAGCAAGTGTTTTTGGGAAACACTTGTTTTATTGTTTAGTTAATTGCAATGGTCTTACTTCATGTTGGTCATCCTGTGTATACCTTTATTTATTTATTTAACCCAAGCTGTTTGGTTCACCTCCATTCACTCGGAATTGTGTGCCTAAACCTAACTGTATGTCGTAATTATCAGTAGACTTTCAAGTTTTACTAACTTCATACCTTTAGCGTGATAAAGCACATGGTAAATAAAAATATTCATAAAGTCGTGTATTCAGTGGTGAAATTCCTATCTGGATAGGACTTTTATGAATGATGTTTTTTTCAAGGTTATCAAGATGAGTCTCTATAATGGACATGTACTGTTTATTGGAGCCTACACTGGTGCCGATATCGCAGAAAAATCCAGTTGCACCTTTAATTGTACTTTCATTTAAGGCTTTGATTGATACCGAGTGGTTTAATCAAAGGAAGTGAAACATAAATTCACGAGTTCTCTTAACTTTGATACTACGATAAAAAAAAACTTCTCCTACTTATACACAAGATGACTGATATGATACGACAGAGAAAATGATTATAATAAAGTAAGTACTAAAAAAAAGTATTGCAATCGTTGATTATAGTAGAGAAAGAAAGAAAAACAAAAAAACATAACATTTGTTTTTTTTATTTAAGTTTGTCAGTTGAGCAAAGCAAGAAAAACTTGTATTTTGGTTACGAATAAAAGTAAAGTACAGACTATTCAAATGTTGCTGTGTAATTCTGTTAACAAGGTAATGACTTTTAATAATGAGATAAATGAGATAAATATTCTTATTATTCAAATCAAATGATTGTATCGCTGTACTGACTTTTTGTTGTATATAGGAATCTTTTCATTCACAAAGTTACCGTTACCGATACGCCTTGTTCAAGATTTTATTCCGATTCTTTACTACTCTACGTACAAAAGAGTATATATAATGGGTAGCATAGTAAGTACACCTTTTCTATTCAATATTCCATAATAATTTTATTTATCATACCAATAATTTAAAAGAAATGCAAGTTGTTATCCAAAGAATTACGCAGTTTAATTAATTAATTATATTTTTTGGTTACATATATATATATATATAGATATCGTAGGTGACGTGATCTTAATCTACTAGGATGGTCCTGGGAGGTCCGAGGAGGAAGGAATGGATTAGTATAGATATCTTACTAGGCTTCCTCAAAGCAAGAAAGCCGAGTCATAACGAACCAAAGGAGAGTTCTATGGCGAATCGACCCTTTTTGGTGTCGCAGATCACTGATCTTTTTTCTGGGAAACACAATACACGCTTAGGTTTTGGATTCCAATGCCGAGTCATAACGATCAGAGAGTATTGTATGGCGTTGCCTTGAGTAATGATAAGCGCGTAGGTTTTAGTGAGTTATGTACAAAACCAAGTCATGATGATCAAAATGTATCGTATGGCGTTGCAAACTGTCATCTTCCGAGGTTCTCATCCATGGAACCGAGTCATGAATACCCACAAAGTGTTCTATGGCGAATATGTGCATCTCCGAGCGAATGAGTGACTGGATGCTTATTTTTTTTTCTTTTGACCACTTTAGGTGAAGTGTAGTTTTACACTTTGCAAAAGATTTTGTATATTGGTGCTGTGTGACCAAAAAAAAAAAAGAGTAGTATGTAGTTGTTTAAAATGATTATATTAACCCACTGCCAATGTGTGTGTGCATGTATGCATGTGTATAACATATGGCATAAAATAATTAAGTCTGATTAAACAATAAAAACAATTATTCTTTTTAATAAAAATCATTTCACATATCTACAAAAACGTCTTTATATTTCTGTGTGAAGATTAAATGTCAATATATAAGCAGTATAAACATGATAATCTTGTATTGTATCATAGTCAAAAAGATTATTGATCAATATTTTTGTATGGTGCCCGTAATTAAAAAAAAAAAAAAAAGAGAGAACACATGATTGAGCATATCAATTGAAAAAAAAAACTTATTAATGTCAGATATATTATGAGTTAAATTTTTTATTAGTGTTTGATAACTTCGCATATATAAATGAAAGGTTTTGCGGCTTTAGAATACCATGCCGCTTTTCATCATATATAATTTGAACTCTCTACTTAAATGCTTCATTTACACACACGCTTTCTCATTCGCATTGAGCATTTGAATCTAGTTACTTGTAAATACATTATGTTTGTAATTCTATACGTACGATACTAACCATTAGAAAAGAAAAGTTAATACCTACATACTTACAGAGAAGAATATATGTACGTTGCATGTCAAAAAAATAATTTCAATCTTTTTGTTTTAAAGTACACCTTTGCAAAGAGATATTGTATATATTTCTTTACTGCGAAGCTTTTTTGTTTTACTCCTTTCCATATAAGCTATATCGATATCCCACCGGATCATGAACGGTTACAACAGGATTCAATCTTTTGTTTGAATTAAATTCTTCTTTTCGCACACGCATGTAACAGAACATTACCGGCAATTGTGTTACCAATGACAGAAGATGTTATACATTTGTTGTTACACTAGTGACATCAAGAACATTCCATGTAATACATGCTAACGCACCGCTGCCTGTAAAAATATCTTATTCGTACAATATCACTAAACTATTATTAATATTATTAGCCACATCAACTCTCTCAAATAGACACAAAGTAATAAAATATTGTGGCCACATGCTGCACACAGAAACACACAGACACACACACACACACAGGAAAAACTAGACAGGCAACTCCAAAGATACAGAAATTGTAAGTTGTCACGTACGTACTATTGACGAAATAGATAAATATATATATATATATATATTGACTTTTTTATAATCATTTATTCAACACGTACCAGGATATAAAAATATGGCGAGAAAATCGAGATGAAGCAGGAGATATCTATCATTTAATGTTAGCATTTCCGCACATGAAATCGCGGACAAATGCCAAAATTACAAAAAAAAAAAAAAAAAAAAAAAAAAAAGCTACCAGAACATTTCGTTCTCCTGGCTTCAATAACGAAAATAACTTTGCTATTGATTTATGAATGCTGTTTATTATTATTGCTACATACCGAGGTATATGTTCAGAAGATTTGACTAAATGACATCTGTCCAATTGCGCTTGATTTTCTGTAAAATAGGTATCTTGATTTGCTAATTTTTACAAGAAATCAAACGCTAGAGATTTTCCATGGTCTACAAATGCTGCATTAGTTGCGTTACATGAAGCCGCGTGTGATTGTAGTTTAACATGTAAGTTGATATAAAAAAAAGGGACCGTATATAAGTATATACTCTTCTCAAAAATAACAGCTTACTTTTTTCTTGTTAGCGGAAACACATATATGGATTTTTAGATACATTATTAAAGTCAAATAAAAAAATTGGAAGCAATGAAACAACTATCATACTTAGTCATACTAACATCCTACCCAAACCGGCGTTTTTTATAGTTTTGGACCTCTGCGAAAAACAAAGCACCAAAGAATATTTTATATACTTTTATTTCTAATTGACTTAAAATCTACTTACGTAGCAACAACTAATCACTCCAAACGAATGACAAATCAGCATAGCGCGCTAGGAATATTGACAAACACAACACCTATATCAACATCTACAAAACGTTCCTTATCAATATCAGCATTGTCGTCCCTAACACCCAAATTTTGAAAAATGTTTTCGAACTCAAGGCGTTATTTATCAACCCGACGATTCTTACGACACCTCTAATAATCCAAATAAAAAACAATCTGTTATCTTATTTCTAGTACACAGCTTTTCATTAATGTTTTTCGCGAAATTGACCGTTTTAGTCATCCTGATGATGACTTTGATGAAGATGAAATAAACATCGAGGACGCAATAGTTTCTTCGCCTACGTATCCCCTACCTCATACTCAATAAGTTACCAAGTATATCATTCATTCATCATTATTACCACCCCTTGATCTCATTTTTATAGCCTGTGCCTTTTCTATATTATTTTTAATTTTTGATATCTTTTTCTATTGTCTCTTCACTAGTTTAACTTTTCCCCTTTTGAGGGTTTTTTCAGTTAATACATCTACTCTACTTTCTCCTTGTACATATGTTATATTTTCTACCCCATAGTGTACCGCAGGGAAGCGACCATATCGCTATAGGCGCAGATCAAATTAGTTTTTCCATAAATGAGATACGTAATAAATTTTAACCTAAAATTTCGTGCTTAAATTTGCACCATTATAAACTTATTTTAGAAGAATGGATTGGAATGTCATTCTCAAGAGCACACGTTTACAATTACATGCACGATGAAGGTAATAATGCTATTGTAAACTTAATATAATATACAAATTATCGTAATAAAAAACACATGCACATTTATCTAATACGTACGTATTAAATTATAATTTCTTCTAAATTTACATTTTCAACAACAAAATCATACCAAACATACCTTCCAGGGACGTATCGGGTAACTACTTTAGAGCGGGTGGACGTATCCCCTCCCTTTCGTATTATAGTAGCGACACGGCTATCACTTTTTTAAGAAATAATTAATGGATTGTCGTCCGGATAAGTGATGTTAATCTTGATTTACGTCGCGCTATTGATGTAATAACTGGAGTTACAACACTCATATTGGTACGCATATTTATAAATAATAATAATGTGTCAAAAAAGCAATGTGCTGCAGCAAAATAATACGTACAGCTAATAGATGTAGCGAAACTTCATATGTCTGAAGATCCTTTTAATTGGAGGATGTTGAAAATAATGATTCATCATAGAAATAGTTTCTCAGCTTCTTTCTCTTTCGGAATTTATATGACCCAACAATGGTTGTTAAAGGTATAATAATTGCCATATTTTCTTTTATATTGAAATCACTGGTTGTTTGTCTTTTCGTTTTATTCCATTCTCATTTCAATCGCTCTATTCATGACAAGCATATAGCAATAAACAAAAAGACAAAAAAGCTAAAACTCTCTTTATTTAAACACACATTCTCTTTTCTTTTTATACTATAGAGAGGCAAGATCTTGATCCATAAATCCATAAATCCATAATTGTAATAACGGACCTGTAAATCCCAATCCGTCGGCAACTCGGATCGTATAACAATAATCTGTTTTCAGTCCTCTATTGGTGAAGGCTTTTTCCGTATCGTATGACGATATTGTTAGAAATGACAGGTGGTATCAAGACACGTGGTAATCGAAAAAATATCAAATTGATTACCAGTTGAACTGGTACCACCTGATTTAGGACCCAAGAAGGTGTTTATGGGGGTATGAATCTAACCAAAGGCCGTGATGAGAATGAAACTTTTGACTGACGCGACAAAAAAGAAAACCATATGCAAATAATTTCTAAAGATGGAACAGAACAAATGTTTTGGTTAACTTTATCACGCTAAGTTTTACTTTATAATTTATGACGGTATTTTTTTTTTCGTTATATCGATTATTAATTGGGCTAGTTGATAGAGAATAGTTTCGTGAAGTCTACGAAATTGAAAACAGCATCTTATGAGATGTTTTTTTTTTATCAAACCGTCGTTGGCAATCGACAGAGTTTTTTTAATACGTATGGATATTATAATATACAAATTATATGACTATCAGCTTTAATGCTCTTGTTGCAGCCGAAAAGAAATATGTGAAAAAGATTTATTGAGGGTACTTATCTATAATAAAAAAAAATAGGAGTGGAGTTCATCATTGGTAAGTAGTTTTTATTACTTTACTATATCTCTTTCTATAACGTTTATATAGGTTGATATTAAACGTTTTAAATATAGTAACTCTTAGGAATGTTTATAATCATTTTTTTCCCCTTTTTATTAATCCAATTTCTGATTTTTTTGAAAAAAAAAAAAATAAGTAGAAATACTAACCACAGAAGTGAAATTACAAACTTTTGCAGAAACATCGAATTTATCATTGCGATGAAGGGACACAGTGATTCAAAACATAGAAAGTCTGGCCTGTACAGCACGTAATATTAACGGTTACAAGCCTTTGTCACTTTGGCGCCTTCGTGGGTCGAGCCCTGATTCGCTTCGCTTTGTGTCAACCCCTCCGGGGTTAAGGTTTGGCGGCCCGTTGGCGGCAACTCCAAAAAACCTTAATATTTTTTTTTAAAAAACTTAGAATAATATCGGCGGTATGTAACGTTAGCCGATATTAGATTAGTGTTTTTAATTCGACTTATTTTCAAGAATATTCAAGAATATGAAGTTCAAACACAACAAAATTATATTGTATCTAAGAAGAACGTTTTAGTGAGCTTTCTAATATAATAAAGATAACAATTATACATATGTATTTTCAAAAAAAAAAAAAAAACAAATACCCTGACGCTCTTCAATACCCATTCCCTACCCCTCTTATTACCAAAAAAGAAAAAGATATGTATATAACAGCTCACTTAGCTTCTACATTAGTACTATATGTAAAATGTTACAACAAAATATATAAGACAGCAGCCATCCCTCAAATGATAATATATATATATATATATATATATCATTTAGCTAGTAATAGAAAAAAAATGTCATATGGAGATCTTGCTTTTACATAAATCTAAAAATTGAAAGAGAGATACGTCTGTATTTACAGTACGTAATTATAGAAGTTTCTATTATGTATACAGTATTATTAAAAAAAGAACAATCTATAAAGAAAAAAGCCAAGTATACTAGAATAAGTTTATATTAAACTGCTTTTCACTTAAAATGAAAAGATTGCCAGCAGTTATTTAGTCATTGTTATACTATTACATTAATAAAAAAAAGTAATTATAAGGAGATATGTATATGATAGAAATCAAGAAATGCAAAAAGATTAAAAGAAGGAAAGAGAGAGAAGGAGAGAGAGAGAGGAAGGGGAAATACGATTATCACAGGGGTATCGAATATACAATTACGTACTTTGTTGGTAAACCAGCCCGTAGTTATTTGAAAATAAGGAGGGGAGGGGAAAAGAAATATAATATCGTGTGAGTTGTATAGGGAATTAGAAGAGCTCTTTAAACATGTAAAACTAAAAAGAAAATTATTACGTACGTAGTGGAAAATATAAAATAAAAACAGAAAGAGAAACAGAACCATGAGCCTTTTTTTTTACCATCTATTTTGAATTTGTTATAAAGAAAATAAATGGAATAAATGTGCTGTTGAAATGTGTGTTCTTAGGCGATGGTAAATGAGCTTTTGTGTAATGAAAAAAAGACTCTTAAAAAGAAAAAGTTACTAATATTGTCTATAATGTCTTTCATCGGAATCGATTGATATCACTGAATCGATCATTTTCGTTTGATCAAACTTTTTATTATGCGACTCGTCCCTCGAACCCATAGGTATGGTTTCTTCCGGAAAAATTTCCGTAGATTTTGTGATCCATCGACGAGGAGATGATGTTGTACCTGCCCCAGTGTCATTTTTCATGGTTCCAACATATCGTGCGCATAGTAAAGTAATAGCATTACATAAAGCCAAAATTTCAATACTAATTGCAGCGAATAAAACGATATAAATAATTTGAAGATTATGTTGCATAAATTTAGTTAATGGTTGATAACATGGTGGTGCAGAATTTACAATATCGTTCACTTGACAAGTTGCCGTAGGAACGGGATGATCATAAGCGTGAGTATATCCACAGCAAGAAAACTTAGTAAATAAATCACAAACATCATTAGCATTCTGGATTCAATATAAATATAAATATTACCTTTTCTTCCCTCCTCCCTTCCCCACTTTGTTAGGTAATGAAAAACAGCGTGTGTGTATATATACCTTGTTTTCTGCAAATGTTCTATATTCTTGTGTAGCCTCGGACCATGTTTGACTTAACCATTGAGTAGTATGTGCTGCCTGTTCATAAACAATTACTGCAATAGAAATTTGATAAATTAAAGCAATAATAACGATGGTTGTATATAATATATGAATTGCTTGTCGTTCTTGATAAAATGCACCGATTAAACCGATAACAGCCGTAAAACAAATAATTAACCCAAGTATATTAACCACTTTTTTTTAAAAAATAAAGAGAGAGAGAAAATAATGTAAGTAAAATAATGCATATTTTTGTCTTTTGTGTTGTTACCCCCTTTCTTTGTTAAGAGGAATTATAAAAATAAACAAACAAAAAAAAAAATCATGCCCATACTCTTTAATATGTTTACAGGGAATAAAATAGATCCTTGTATTTTATGTTGAGTGCTCATCATACTAAAAGCAATCATTGTTGTACCAAAACATGCAAAAAGAATATTTGTGACCACCAAATACCATTTACTCAACCTATAATAAAATTGGTTCCCGCACCCCAGTATTGGTTCGGATCAAGAAATACAGATCAGAATATATATTTTATTGATCGATTTATTACATGAATGTGTATATTACCTGTGACAGCATGCCATTTTTCTCTTCTTATTTTATTCTTTCAAAGAAAAAAAAATCGTCGTATCGTATTATATTATGTAAATTTACAAATACGTATCAAAAAGAAAAAAAAAAGAAACACTACGTAGTTTAGTCGAAAAAGAAAAAAAAAAAAAAAAAAAAAAGAAAGAAAGAGAAAGAACGGGAAGAGAAAGAAAAAAAATTGATAAAGAACGGGAAGAGAAACGAGGGAAGAGGGGAGAGTTTGCTCTACTTATTATCTCAGAAGCAATTATCATTTTTTTTTCTATACTCATACTTTGTTTACCTTGAATATAAAATCATATTCATCTACACAGCAAGTATAAACTTATTTATTTATTTATTTTCAGGGGCAGTGCAAGGAGAAGCCCCGAAAGAAAATATATATATAAAAAAAAACTAGTTGAATAAGGAGTGAATGATCCCAAATTTAGTCTTGACACTATCTCTTTTCTTTTTGTTTACTCCTTCTCCTTGTTGAATACGTATCATAAATAATGTTTTTTTTTATGTGCATATTATTACTTATGTATATATGATGTATCTATTTAATTTATTTAAAAAAAAAACATTTCAATGTTATCGGGGAATTAGAATAATAATAATGAACAGTTAATAGTAAACGTGTTTATACTTATAAGAATAGCTATTTAGTAACAGTAGTGTTGTCTCTAATATATTATATTAATTTTTTGACATTTTAGCAAATATCCGCTTCGTTTATATTGTACCACTTGATTATTAAAACCTGTCAAAAAATGTGTGGAACATTTAACTTGTTTTTCTTATTATGAGTTATATGTGCATACATAGAATGCTACTTACCGTACACAGAATTCTATATATCATTTTTAATCTCCTTTATAACAAGTCTGTGGCGTTTCTTTGGTTTCCTTTACTTTTTTTTTTATATAGTGTAGTAGACAGAAATTATTTTCCTTATTCACAATGTGCACGCTATTAACATAAAATGTAACACTTGTATTATTGATATTAGTAATTTAGTGTAATAATCTTATTTTCAGCTTGTATTTAACATTAAAGTTTTACGTAATGTATGTAATTAAAATTGACTAGGTATTTATGTTATCTTGATCCAGTTAATTTTTTTTTTTTTTTTTTTTTGGTACGTATATAGTTTTTCATTGTCAATTGTGTTTCGAATATAGGAAAAGAGGCCATGCTTTATTTTTGAAGAATATGAGCAGTATCATGTTTAAACTGTATCACAAACAAAACCAGGTCAGATCCAATAAGAATCAACGTACAGTATTCAACACTTTAAAATCGTATTTCTTAGTTAAGCCATTACGTTTTTACTAGCAGTTTCATCGAAGATCCATGCAAGTAGGATTTGAACCGCGTGAAAAAAAAAACTACGATTATAATCGTGTTCATAATATTGTAATAAATCAAAAATAAAATAAAATATCACAATTGCTCGTTCAGACCCACGTGTAAAAAACGTGCGTGTCTTGATTTTTTTTGTAAAAATAAAACTCATTTGAATTACTGGCTCTAGCATCCAGTATAATTATGCCAACTTACGTTCGTAACTTGACAACAAACGTTTCTGGGTTCAATCGTGTTTCATAGCAACAATGTTTTTATTCTTAAATTATGAATCATATATTTATCTGGCTATATACTTGTGAGTTCATCATGATATTTTTAGAACTTTTAATATTATCATTTAGCAACAACAACTGATATTTATTGTCAAATTTTACAGTACTTCATTACTTTTTCGCATAACAATGATGAGCCTATGTATATATTCAAAGATTTAAATATCGGAAGTGATATTACACTTTTTTCTAGAATGTATTGGAAAAAATAAGGAATAAGGGGTTTCTTTAATTTTGTATCATGGTATACTTTCTTGAGATACATTTCATGATAAAAATTTAAAAGAATGCACTGATTTGTTAAAAAATGAATATCATTTATATACAAAATATATATATATATATATGTTTATAATAAACAGTACTGTATCAAAAAAACCAAAATAACATAGTTTTATTTCCTTTGTTAGGTACCAGTTATATTTATAGGTACACAAAGTTTTTTTTTTTTTTTGTGCGCGGCTTTTTTTTTTATGTAATGTAATACGTACGGATGTATACTTGATCGGAAAGATGTTTTATTCTAGTTCTACTTGTTTTCGATTACTTGAATAATGTAGTTCCAAAAGTTTTACTGTGAGTTAACTTGGTTTTAAAAAAACTATTGCTTACCGCTTTGAATATATTAATATATACGTATGTTAGATTAAAAGGCCCACAATAAATTGTACAAAAGACGAAATTACCGTGGGTCAGTCCTCGTTTTTAATATAAAATCTCCGCAGCAATTTTTTTTTTTTTTTGAATAGGTGTACATCAATTAACAAAATAAAGTGCTCATATTTCTGAGTGAAGGTGATTAATTGAACAGATATATGAATTTTTCTTTTGAATATATTGAAAAGAAAGTTGGGCCTGTTGGATAATCTTTTCTTTTACCTACTTTTATTGTACTTTACACACAAATTATTTCTGGTTTTTTTTTTTTTTTTTTTTTTTTTTTTTTTTTTTTTTTTTTTTTTTTTTTTGCTTTTCAGATAAAGGAAAGGAACTCTTATCATGCTATTAAAATGTTCATTAAACATTCATACGCTGTAACAAAATATTAATACGTAGGATATATATATAATACATTACCATAGCAACAATCTGTTATGACTACTAGTTGATTATCACAAAGTCTGACTATCCAGGATCATCTTTCATAACATAAAATGGAAGTATAGTAAGGTATACTAAGTAAAATGGGTCACTTTGAAAGTAGCTGACATCCGATATTTTGATATTATTGCAAGTTGATCGAGCCAAAACCGCATGAAATATAAATTTGTTTTGTGTGTGTGTGTGTGTGTGCCTTGTATATTGTATCTGGGAATATAGTTGGTTTCCCCAATCTGTTTGTAAAATCCCCATAAAAGCATGTAACATATATCTTTATTTTTTACGGTTACGATTGATTATGGTAATAAAAAGTGGAATTATTATTGGTGAAAGATTTAAATTGACAACATTTTTTTGACTTTATATAGTCTCAAAACCTACATTTTTCAAAATTGCTATACTATTTATATTATCAATAAGAAATCATATGAAGATGAAGTCTTATGGAATAGAAGTTTTTTTTAAAACCATTTTTGATACACAATGCAAAACATCCTCTCTTCAAGTTTTTTTTTTTTTGAGTTGCCGCTTATATTTTTATTTATTTGTGATGTGTAATAAAACGAGGATCAAGCCACCCAACCAAAAAAAAAAAAAATAACCAAAAAGCTAGTTTTTATAATTTTTTTCGGTCCAGGAGATATTTTTTTTTTTTTTTTTGGAATTCTTTAGACCTCAGCCACCATCCCAAAAGTAAGTTTTTTTTTTTTTTGCCTGCCAACTCGGAGAAGAAACGTTTTATATAATATATATAATATATATATATACGGTATTGGTTTTTCCCCGGAACGTTTTTCAATTTTGTAATTTGGTGTTTTTTTTTTTTCTCTTCGAAGCATTTGTTGTCGAAAAGAAAAACTTAAATCAAATAACAACTTTTTATATATTTATAAAAAACAACAAGTAAAAAAAAAAAAAAAAAAAAAAAAGAATTAACTGTGTTATTTTTTTTTTAAACCACAACTTTTTTTTAACCCCCCTTCCTTCGAAAAATAAAAAAAGAGAACCCCAACTCGCTTTATCCCGACCCTTTTTAACGAAAAAAACAACAACAACCCAAAAAATATATATAAACGCATAATGGTGAACACCACCTCTATTGCCGAAAACGCTGAAAAAGAACAACAGCAACAACAACAACAACAACAACCAACAGAACAACAACAACAAACCCAAACTTCGGAAGAAACGAAATCTACCGAGAAAGTTTCCAATGACACCAATGACAACAAAACTGAGGTAGCAACTGAAAAACAAACTGTTGCTGCACCTACACCTGCTGTTAATGTATGGCAGGTACGGAAATCTGCTGCTGGTAATGGTACCGAAGCTACTTCTGAACAAAAGGGTGCTGCTTCTAGTACTGGTAAAGTTTTTTTTTTTTTTTTTTTAAAAAAAAAAAAAAGTGACAGATATATCACTATTATCCAAAAAAAAAAAAGAATTTTTTTTTTCATGCCTTTCAAATTCTTATGTGTATCTAAGCAATCGCCACTAAAAAAAAATTCTGACACTTTATGTATGTAATATAGAAGCTTGGCCTGCACCAAAAGAAGCATTGGATAAACCTGTAGAAGAAGAAACCAAGAACAAGTTTACAGCTCCTAAAGGTATTGTTAGATCAAATAGTTTTAGGAATGGGGATTTTTTTTTTCTAAAAGAAAAAAAAAAAAAAAGTATTCACCTTTTAATTTGATATGTTTTAATTTTATTTTATTAGGCAAAGGAAGAGGTCAATGGAAGCCTTATACCCCGACCATCACACATTCAACTCCTACGCCTAACGGTCGCGCACGTAGCTCACGTGGACGTGCACACAGTGATCGTAGAGACGTTCGTAAACCTCGACGGGGTAGTCACCCATCACGACAATTTGTGAAGAGTGAAAGTAAGCAAACTGAAGAAACTACCGCTACTAATGGTAAAACATCTACAACAACTACTACAACAACTACTACTACTACTACTACTACTACTCCTGCTGTTACAGAATCAACAGTTCCAGCAACGACTTTGAACAGTAATGAAAATAGTACTACTAAATCAACCACTCCATCCACTGCTACTCCCTCTACAGCTCCTGCCACTACTTCTGCAAAAACAACAACTACTACTACTGAACAAAAACCATCCTCATCATCAACCACTGCTCCAACAGAATCTCAAAAACCACAACAACAACAACAATCACAACAACAATCATCATCGCGTGCAACAACCACTAACGGTTCTTCATCCAATTACCATCATGGTCGTGGTGGAGGTTATCGTGGTCGTGGACGTGGTCGTGGTCGTGGAGGATTCCATGGTAGTCGTCGTTTCGATTATATGAACGCAAGTCGTTTAAGACCTTATTATATTAATGTCGATGCCGAAACGCTCAAGTATTATATTCTTCAACAAATGTAAATTAATTTTCACTTTATGATAATGAGAATTTCAAGAGGACAGAAAAGAGGCAGGGGATAGTAAGAAACGAAAAAAAAAATTATACTTTTATGATTTACTGACTTCATTGAGGATTGGGGGGATATATTAGTGAATATTATTTCAGTGTTGACAACCTTTGCAAGGATCTTTTCTTGCGTAGCCAGGTAAAGCAAAAAAAAAAAAACAAACATTTTTCAAAAAAAAAAAAAAAGTGAAATGAAATAATTGACAAATAATTTGGGCCTCTCCCGGAGGGGGGAATGATTGTATAACAATTTTATATATGTATATGTACTAGATGGATGCCGAAGGTTTTGTCGCCATTCAATTACTTGCTAACTTTAATCGTGTCAAGGCACTTGCTACTGATATCAACTTAATCAATGAAGCTTTGGCTGAAAGTCAATTGCTTGAAGTGAAGGGTGATAAAATTCGTAGACGTGAAGGATGGCAAACATGGATTCTTCCTGCTGCTGCTGCTTCAGCAGCCAAAGAACCTAAAACAGCAGCTGATGCAGTAAAACAAAATATTCCTGCTAATCCACCTCATCCTACTCTCGCTTCATTGGCTCGTCCTACTGGTGCTCCACCTACTGTCAAGTCACCTACGATTGCTCTTAATGGTGAACGTCGCAAGTCTCAACAACCCAAGGAAACCAATGATGATGATGACCTTTTTGAATTTGAAGATGAAGATTGGGTAGATGGTAGCCGTCCTAACACTGTTCAAAAATATTATTTATCTGACGATGATTCTGAATTTGAAGATGATGACGATTTGGATGAAAGTACGATTGCTCGTATTATGATTGTCACTCAACGCAAGCGTAACGATAAATCCCATGCTTCATTTGATCGTGCAAAGATGAATGATGATATCTTGGATATGATTAATGAAGGATTATATCAATATGAATCAGGTTTAGGTTCCACTGATAATGTGACCAATAATAACAGTAAAGTGGGTACTATGGATCCTGAACATTTCGCACAATTGAGTGCTAGTGCCAAACAACGTGAAACTTCTCTCAGTGATTTGATTACAAAGTCAACCAAACCTATCAAGGCTTCCAAGAAGGCTCCTCGATTCTATCCTGTTCGACCCGAATCTTTACCAAGCAGTGCATTCTTTGGTACAACTCCACAATCTGCTGCTGCTGCTACTGCAGCTGCTGCTTCAGCTACAGGTGGAAAGAAAGATCAAGACCATGGTCATGTTGGTTGGGTTCTTAGTGAAGAAGCTTATCATTATAATCCTAATGATTTGTTATCTTCTAGTTATGGTAAATCACCTGCTTTTGGTGAATTGTCTACTTCCATGGAAATGGCTCATTCATTCCCTCATTTTGAGCATCCTAGTCATGAATTGTTACGTGAAAATGGATTCGTTCAACATAAATATTATAAATACCATGCTAAAGCACTTAGAGAACGTAAACGATTGGGTGTTGGTCAATCACAAGAAATGAATACACTTTTCCGTTTCTGGTCTCACTTTTTACGTGATCATTTCAACAAACGCATGTATAATGAATTTAAAAAGTTTGCTGTTGAAGATGCTAATCAAAACTACCGGTAAGTTAAAGTCTTGAATTCTTTTTTTTTTGGATTGGATTGGATTGGATTGGATAATATTAATGCAAAAAAAAAATAGATATGGTTTGGAATGTTTGTTCCGATTCTATTCTTATGGTTTGGAAAAACGTTATCGTAAGGAAATCTTTGCTGACTTCCAAGAATTGACACTTTCTGATTATGATAATGGACATCTTTATGGTTTGGAAAAGTTCTGGGCTTATACTTTTTATCGCAAGGATAAGAATAAGAGAGAACTTAAGGTGAATGAACGTTTGAGTGAACTTCTTTCTAAATATAAGTCTGTTAAAGACTTTAGAAATGCTCAGGCACCAGAAAAAGAAGGTGGTGAATCATATAAAGTTCCTCATCATGGTGTAAGTATCTTTTTTTTTTAAAAAAAAAAAAAACAGTTGGATATTTAAATTAATTCTCTTTTTTAAATTAGAAACAACAACGTGGTAGTGTAAGTGGACCTTCTGGTTCAGCTTCTCATGCAGCTTAAAAAAAAGTGATTTATTATTATTATTATTACAACATATCGAACAACAACAACAACAACAACAAGAATCATATTAAAAAAAAATCTCGTCTATACAAATTTGTTATTTTTTTTTTTTTCATTTCTCCCTTCTTTTTTAAACCATCATAAAAAAAAAAAGTTTCAACCAAAAAAAAATAATCTTTTCTCTTCCTTTCCCCCCCCACCTCCTCTCCCACACACATTTGTAGTATTTCTTTCTTTCTTTTCTTTTTTTTTTGTCTGTTTTTTTTTTTTTTTACACTTCTTTTTTTTCAAATAGATCTTTTTCTCAATGTCCTTTCCCTTTTAATATTTTTTTATTTACCTTTTTTTTTTTTTTTTTTTGAATCTCTAAAAAAAAAACCCTAAAAAAAGAGACTGTTTTTTTTTTGTACTGTTATATATATATATATATAACTATATATTTATTATTTATATATTTTTAATTATGAGATATCTTTAAATGTTTGGATATATATACACATTTGTTTTATGAGGGAATTAATTATGAGATTTATAAAATAAAAAGTGACGTCATTTGGGATATTTCTTTTTCTGTTCCAGCAAAAAACTTGGGAAATTCAAGCATAATATTACTACTATTAAGGATTCATATTAAAAAAAGATTGAGGTATATATATTTACACTTGTATATATATATATACATATTGTTTATAATATATTTATTTTATCTAATAATTATTTTTTCTTTTTTAACATATATGAAAATATATACTTTACTAATTAAAGTAGATGAACATATAATATAACTCGAACCTTTCTTTTTTTATTGTTTATTACACATATAATATATATTTGCAGTAAAGTCATCATTTGTTCAAAACGATCATCTGAAAAAAAAAAAAAAAAAACCGACGTTGTTTTTTTTTTCACACACAAACCATTTCTTTTCAACTTGGAAATTCAACAACCCCTCTTTAACAATTCCAACTTGTTCAACATATATATATATATATATATAACCGAGAAAAAAACAATCTTGCTATCTTTTTATAAAAAAATAACTGTTCGTTTCATATAAACGTACATTAAAGGTAAAATTAAACTTTTTTTATTTATTTTCAACATGACAAGCTATAACTTTTTTTTTGGGGGGGGGGGAAGGAGAAAGAAACATTATAAATCCATTCATCATGTTAAATAACCTTTTCATTTTATATTAAAAAATAGAATAGAATTCTTTTCATCTTTTTTTTTGCAACAAACCTATTATTATTATCTCTCCGTTATCATCGTTCTACTCTAATTGCCTATATATACCATTTTCTACACATTACAACTTGAATCGACTTTATCTTATCTACCTTTTTCAATATAAAAACGACGAAAAACAACAGCAAAAGTATTGAAGACGAAAAAAAAAAAACTATTTCAAAACTCTCTCTTTTCACCAACCAATCCAAACGCCATTTTTGAACGACAAAAAAAAAACAACAACAACAACAACGAAATAATAAAGATAGATATTATTATCGTCGTGTTTTGGGTGTGTTGATCTTTTAAAATATATACATATATATAATTCATCAAAAAGAACAACCCTTTTTTTTTTTACGCCACCAAACTAAAGAAAAAGAAAAAGAGGTTTTTTTTTTTTTTTTTTTTTTTTTTTTATAGCGATTTTTTGTCGTTTAGGGGCTGTTATATAAAACGGTTTACAAGAAAAAAAAAAGATTATGTCAACAGATGTGTCATTGGATATTATAATACCTGGACAGGAAGGTCCAGTTACTACGAACGGATCGAGTGAGTTTGGATTTTCATCATCATCACCTTTATTAGTAAGTAAATTATGACCTTATTAATTATTTACCCCACTATTTTTTTTTTAATTTGCATGAATTATAAAAAGTACTTTTTCCCTTTGTTTTTATTTTTGCTTCTTTTTTTTTTTTTTTTTTTTTTGTTACTTTTTTGATTAATTTTTTTTTAATAATAATAAAAAATAAAAAGAATAATATAACCATTGATACATTACGCTCAAAAGCGTTACAAGAACGAACAGATCAATTAAGGTAAGAATAATATGAGTGCTACATAATAATAAAAAAAAAAACTTCAAACTAAAATAAAAATATTATAGCACTTTAACGAAACATAAAGAAATTTCACTCAAAGAATTATTTCTATTAATGGGACAAGATCCATACGACGACGATAATAATAATAATAATAATAATAACGACCATATTAAGGAAACTAGATTTATGGAATTTATGGATGATAAAAGGGATATGTCAAAAATGGATTCATTTATTAAAGAACATAAACTCAGGTTTGTTTTGATTGCCTTTTTAATTCGGGATTGCAAAAAAAAAAAAAAAAAGAGTAAAGAATTAAAACGTTTGACAACGTATGTATATGTTTTTTATTATTATATAAAAAAAAGAACTCCAGATTTAATAAATAATATGAAGAAAGAATCTATGGAGGATGTAATTACTACGAGTCATCAACAAGATCAACAAGAAACGTTAGAATCAGAACAATTAGAAAACAAGTCACCTGTAGAAAACGAACATTTACAATCGTCATCGATTCAAGAAGAACCTGAACAATCATTATTACCCATGGAAGAAGAGGAAAAGGAGAATCAAGAAAAATTAAAAGAGCAGGAAACAGAATTGAAAAATGATTCAACAGAACAACCTACTCGTCAAAATGTTGATGAAAAACAAATGAATGAGGTATCTAAACATAGCTATTTTTCTTTTTTGACATCTTTCAAAAAACTTTATGCAAAATTATTTCTCATCTTTTTTATAAAAAAAAAAAAAACAGGAAAAGGTCGAAAATAAAGAATCAGAAATGACATCAGAAACTATAGTAACAACAGAATCGGTACCATCACCACCTCGTTCTTCTTCTTCTTCTCCTCCTTCACCTTCATCACAAACATATCGTGCACCTAAAATGATTCCACAACGTACAGAAATACCAACACAACGACGACCTGATGCGAAATATTATCCACCACAAACATATAATGGATTACTTTTTCCTGATGATCGTAGTGATAAAACGGAAGGACTCGATTTGTACGCGTGGCAATTACGTGCCAATGCACAACCCTTATCTAAATCTTTACAAACTGCAAGAAAAGTGGTCATGACGAGTGATTGGGCGGTAAGCATATATATATATATATATCTAGCAAACAAAAAAAATGACAATGATTTATTATCGAAAAGGAAAACAAAAACTGATCTATCTCTATATTAGCTTGCACGAGATGAACTTAAATCAGTAAAGACAATTCAATTAATTGAAAATATGAAAAAGAAACGTCTTTGGAGTTTACGTCAATTAAAACGTCAAAAATCTGTACCGAGAACAAAAACACATTGGGATTTTATGATGGATGAAATGGTTCGTTTTTTTTTTATTATTATTAAGATGAAATTAGTGTGAAATACTCATTCATTTATTTATTTTTTTAAAAATATATATATATAGAAATGGATGCGTACGGATTTTAAAGAGGAACGTAAATGGAAGATTGCAACAGCCTATTTAATAGCTCACGCCGTAATGGAATGGCATATGACAACCGATAAATCATCGGTGTGCATTAAAGTACGTAAAATAGAAGAGAAAGAGAGAGTAGATGAATGGGGATGATCGATTTGGTTTATTAATTCATAATTTTTGATTTTACTAGATTCGTCCTCCAAGTGAAAAAGCTGCAACTACTCAAAAAGAAGAACCAATTGAGTCATCAACTGAAGAAACTAAAAAAGAACCATCAGAGTTATCTACTATCAAAATGGAAACAGAACAGGTGAATGGAGATCATTCGATTGTCAATGATCCAAATGTTATTCTATCTTCAACTGGATCAGAATCTGTAGCTACTGCTAGTACACCAGATACCCCATCTCAACAAATATCTGAAGCAGAAACGACGTCGACAACAACAGCAGTAGCAGCACCAACAGCAGAAACAGAAGCAGCGATAGCAGCACATGAATTGCCACCACCAGTGATGCAGAAATACCGAACGATTGTCCATAATTTTGATTTAGACAAGACTATCATCACATTACCTGTTGAAGATTTCGGAGACTTGGATATTCATGCCGTATTTCCCGATTTATTGTGTTACGAACCACCGAACCCCGACTTTAATGATCCATACTTTGATGAAGCCGAGTATGGTCGTATTGTTGCTATCACCAAACTAATTACAAAGAAGGTTGTCTTGAAAAAACGACAGAGATTGAGTCGTAAGCGTAATGCGGATGGTGATCAACTTGCAATACCAGATAATGAAGAAGATCAAATTGAAGTAAAAGTATTACCTCGTAATGAACGTTATGATAATACATCATTAGTATCACGTATGTCATCACTCTTTATTTATTTTTATTACTTGTATATTATACGAATTTTTTTCGAAAAGAATCTCTTTTTTCTTTTTCTACCAAAAAAAAAAAAAAAAAAAGTGGATAATTTAATAATATTTTTTTTTTTTTTTTTTTTTTTTTGCTCTTTTGCAGAACTTTTTGCTCCAAAGAAACATAGAGATATCCCGGCCACACAACCTCCAACACCTAAAACACCTACTCATCCTCCACCTACCAGTACCTGGACCGAAGATGATGATCTTTGTTTAATTCAAATGATTTTACAATATTCATTTAATTGGAACCTTATTACTGAAGCATTCAATGCCATTCGACTTCCTAAAACGGGTGAAGTTCGAACACCATGGCAATGTCATGAACGTTGGAAACAAAACAATTTAACATCACTTTCTGGTCAAGTGAGTTCAGGTAAAGTATATATATATATATACATTTCTTTTTTTTTTCATTTGGGTAAGGGGGGGAGCGATAAGAACCAAATAAGAATCGAAATATTGACATATGTTTATTTTTAGCTTATGCATCTAAACTTAAAAAGGAAGCTATTAAAAGACCCTCTTTGATTAAATTTGATTCTGTGAAAAAAAGACAACGACAATATAATATTCTTGAATCCATTAAGAAAACTCAAAAGAAACGTGAAGAATTACAAAAACCTCCATGTGAGTTATATTATAAAAAGAATATTCCCTTACAAAAAAAACTTTATTGCAAAAAGAAAATTCTAATTTTAATTTATTTTATAGCTACATCTTCAGGACCTCGTAGCACAATAGAAGCACATGGTATGGGATCCATTGGTCAACGATTACCAACAGCTATGGAGTTAAGTTTACATAAGGCAAATCGGGATCGACAAGTGCAACAGGCTTTAATGGAACAACGTCAATTATCTGCAGGGTATAATCTAAATGGACAACCAGCAAATGTAAGTTGATCTGATTTATTATTATATCCAATTATATATTTATTTATATCTGGGATTGAGTTGTGTGGTTTAAACCTTTAATGTTAATTTATTTATTTATTTTTGCTATAATTAATTAGGTTAATCCAATAAGACCTGTTCAACAAGTTGGAACTCCAATTCATTCACCAGTAGGATCACAACCACGACCACCGATGACAGCTGTTCCCAGTACATCGATTCCTTCTAATGCGGGAGCAGTTGCAGGAGGTATTGTTGGATTAGGTGGTATGAATCGACCTATTCCTACTGCTTCTGCTGCTGCTAATGTTCCACGACCCCCAGCGATACCAACTTCTCAACCAGGTGCAGTAACCCCACCCCCTCAAAATAGATACCCAGCTGCTCAATTACATCTTTTACGACAACGTCAAATGGCACTTGTACAAGCAGCAGCAGCAGCCCAAGCACAACAAGCAGGGGGTCGACCACCTGTATCTGCACCACTTCAGCGATTTGGTAATATGATGCCAGGATCACAACCACAACAATCACCACAACAACCTGTTTCACATTCACCTATTGGAAGTTCTAATTCGGATGGAATCACTCAACAACAGCATCGTATGTCTGCTTCACCTTCTATGCCACAACAACAACACCCATTACCTCCTCAATCACAGCCATTATCACAACCTCCACCTCAGCAACAGCAACAACCACAACCACAACCACGGCCGCAGCAACCACAACAACTTCAACAACCTTTACCTCAACAACCACAACAACCTCCACAGTCTATGCCGCAACAACATCCACAACAACCAGGGAGTGTTCCTACACAACAATTACCACAACGACCACAACATCCACAACCTGGTAATATACATGCATCCAATGCGAATACTTTAGCTGTTGCTGCACAATTAGTCCAGATGGGATATCCTATACACCAATTGGCACCTCAACAACAACTTCAATTACATCGATACCTTGCTCAGCAAATGCAAATGCGTACAGCGGCTATTACAGCTGCAAGTCAAGCACAAGCACAAGCACATGTTCAGGCACAACAACAACAAGCTGCTGCGGCTGCGGCTGCTGCAACGAATGGTATGAATGGACCTGGTACTCCAGCATCTCAGTTCCCACAAATGACTGTAAGTCCTGGTATGGGACAATCACCACAGCAACAACAACAACAACAAGTGGGTGGTAATAATAATAATAATAATAATAATACGAATAATGGAATTCCAGCGGCATTGTTAGCAGCACAACAACAGCAACGATTTCAACAACTTTTACAAATGCAAATGCAGCAGCAGCAGCAACAACAACAACAACAAAATTCACAAGGTTCACAAAATTCCCCTATTCATCATTTATCTCCTCAACAAGGGTCTCCAATGAATTTAACACCTCAACAGCAACAATATTTACAGTTGCTTCAGCAACAGCAACAACAACAACAACAACAGCAACAGCAACAACAGCAGCAGCAGCAACAACAACAACATTCTATGGGTCAACATAGGTGAAGCATCATAACCGACTTGATTACTCAAAGAGTATAAAAAAAAAATTGAAAGTTGGATAATCCATTCATTTTTTTTATTATTATTACTATTATTATTATTTGGTGCAGTATATTTTCTAATAATAAAAGATCAACTAAAATGATGACTGAGATCATTTGATCTAAATTATTGTCTATTTATTTTAGACAAAAATATATATATACTTTATTACATATCTCTTTTCCTTTTTTTTTTTTTTTTTTTTTTTTACAATACAATGTAATAATTATTAAAGTAAACTTATAATAAATGTGTTTTGAGTAAAAAAAAAAAAAAAAAAAGACAGTGTATATTTTATTATGTGCTAAATGCGTTGTTGTGTCAAATTTTGGAAACAAAAAAAAAAGGCTATGATAGACGTTGACAAATGATGTGACGTCAAGATTGGAAAGAAAAAAAAAAAGTTCTACGTAGCTTATGCCTGATGAATGACGGGTGGGGAAGAAAGAGGCCCAAGTCATTCATGTGTATGGACCGGTTAACTGATATATATTCCTTTAATTAGACAAATTTTGGTCCGTTCTTCAAGGAAACGGATATAATTACTCGAAAACAAGGTAAAAAAGAGTATTTGTATATATATATATATATCGGAATGGTTTAAAAGTCGCTGTAAAACTAACAAATTTCGATGATTGAGACAGGTTCGAAAATATCAGCGACAACAGTAATAAAAACACACCCACTTTTTAATTATTTTAATTCACTGAGAGCAGAAAACAACAATAATTTGAACATTGACTTTTCAACTAACTATGACGGCATACATGTTCTTTTATTACACCAAGAAAAAAGTAATAACAAAAAAAGCGTAAATATTTTCAATGTCCTATATTCATACGTACGTAGTAATAATGACGATGATGATATATCTTTATCATATAAAAAATATTTACGTATCAATTTACATTTTTTACATATTTAAGTATTATATTTAAAATATACCACCCAAATCTAGAGTTCATGTTAGTCAGCTATTAATTAAATGGGCCAGAACGTCTTAACTACGTATATGTAACGCATATATCACCCATCAACCCTAATATAATAATCACCATAACAACGTCAAATGACTTTATTCCATTTTTCAGTTTATTTTTGTTATCAATATAGCCAACAACTGGTTTGTATCTCAAAATCCATTTTAACCAAAACTTTTTGCTTTATCCTATCCCTACGTATAACCTACTTTATTGTACCTCTAGACTCGAATAACAAGATACTCTTAATCAAAATTACGTACACCATCTTTGAATTCATATGAAAAAAAAGTTTTTTATACCATGTTTCCCATCCCCTAACATTAAAATTTTTTTCTCTTTTTAATAAGTAAAACATATACGTAACGCTTACCAGCTTATTCAATTTTTGCGCTTAATAGGTATCTTTTTTTTTTATTTTGTTTTTTTTTGGGGGGGGGGGGAGAGAGAGATAAATAATAAATTTGATTGTTTTTCTATTTAATAAAAGAATTTTCTTTATTCTTATTTTTACACAATGCTAACAACAACAAATCTCCTTGTGTTTCAAAAATTATTTACGTTACGTTATTAAATAAAATGAACGCGGAAATGACCGATAAGGTTTTGTTAGTGCTATCCCAAACTGACATAATCCCCTTCTTCAAATCTGATATTAAGTAATAACTATCTATTAGAAAGAATATCTTTTGGTATATATATATATATATATATATATACATTTTTTCTTTCTCCTCAAAAAAAAAAAAAAAAAGAATAAGGCTATAAGGTATATATATATATATATATATCCCTTTTGATTTGCTTATCATACTCCTTCACCCCCTTATAATTCATAACGTAACGCCATATTTCTGAGTAAAATGTTAAAAATAAATCCTTTCTTTTTTTTGGGATAAAAACAAAGAAAAAAACTGTATTTAACAAAAAGAAAAAGGAAAAAACAAATAAGCAGAGAGAAAGTAAATAATATGAAAATGTGTTTAAAAAACAATAATAAAGAAAGAGAGGTGTGCGTGTGTATATATTGTTTAGAGAAGTTTAGGATATATAAATTCGAGAGAGAGAGTATGTGTGTGTGTGTGTGTGTGTGTGTGTGTGTGGAGGAGTGGGGGGGGAGGAGAGAGATATTTAGGGGAATTGAATTTACACGGTATCGTCATTTGTTCGTTCCTTTGCTTTTAACGTTGATAAAGCTATTTTATATAATAGAATAAAAAGGAAAGGTGTATGATTGTGTGTATATAAGAAAGAAAGAGAATTATTATTATGTTTATTATATTAAAGAGAAAATGACCGGACCCCAGAAGAGAGAGAGAGAAAGAAAGAAAGAATATATAAATTTAAATTGACACTTGGTGAACTTTAATAAAGAATGAACCAGGTCATTGATTTGTTATTATATATAATAATAATTAAAAGGAAATTGAGGTTACATACCTTGTCGAAGACCTTGTTCACCATGTGCTAAAGTACCTACGGGTAATTTACCGTTCATATTTTTGATTTCCTTGACCATTTCAGGATTTTCACGTAAAACTGAAAGTTGTCGTGATAATTTACCAATAGCAATCACTTTCTTTTTAATAACAAGACGTCGATGACGATTAGCTAAAATATTTGAAGAAGGTGTAGTATGTTCATTGGCGAGTTCGTCTTGGTGAACGTTAATGACAGCAAGAGACATTTTTTGTTGTTGTTGTTGTTATTTGATGTATATATAAAAAAAAAAGAGGTTTTGAGTTGAAGAAGTTCTTTTATTGAATTGTAAGATGATAATGAAAGATAAAAAAAAAAAAAAAAAAAAAAGTGATTTGTGGTCCTTTATATATTTCAAAAAAAAAAAAAAAATTGTATATCTTTTCTACATCGAATAATGGGGGAAAAAGAAGATTCTTTTTGGGGGGGGGAGAGAGGAGAGAACAGAAGAAAGAGAGAATGGAATTAAAGAGGAGAGAGGTTAAAGAAAAAGAAAAGAATAATAGAAAAGTGGGGGGGGGGAGAGAGTTGGTTAAAAAAAAAAGGGGGGGGAGGGGAAAGAGATCACTTTAATGCGAAAGTTAAGTTTTATGTTGAATGGATGACGGGGGAGGGAGATAAATGGGCGGGCCCACACGATTCATCTTTTAACGGGAAGAATTAGAAGATGCAGAATAACGCATAAACGAAGAAAATTTGTCAGGGACTAATCGAAACTTCTAACTCTTCTATTTTAAAGTATAATTGTATAAATAAAAAAAAAAAAAAATTGGGATCTTTTTGAAGGTTGTTGTTGTATAATAAATTTTTAGTTCCGATGACACTTGATTATTCAAAACCAAAAGATAATGTAAAGGAGTACGTATATTTAATTATAGTATGAAATCATTTCATGAAAAAAGAAAAAAATGTACTATCTTTTTTGTTATATGTAAAAGCTTAAATTTATTCATCAACTCCTATATTACGTATCATTATCATTATCATTATTATATTTTGATGCAACTTGGCTTGATATTCAATAGTTAAAAAAAGAGGCACTCGGAACTTGTTTATCCCTTTTCATCTTTCATCCCCCTTCTTCGTTTAAGAACAAACTTTTTTTTTTTTCTGGTATTGGTGAAACGCCAAAAAAAAAAAAAGAAAAGGACGATTCAATTCAAAGATATTATTAGTGAAACAAATCGATGATTCCATAACAAAACAATAAACATTTCCGTAACGAAAATTCCTTAAATAAGTTGTAAAGTAACTAGTGTTACACAAAGACACAGTTACTCTCCCCCACATTATACTCCCCGGTACGTAGATCCCCACTTTTTAATAATAATAATAATAATAATAAAATGATCTCATGGACAACAAGATATAAAGGTTTACTATGATTCATTTTGGTCTGTGTGTAAAAATTCAGATAACACAAGAAAAATTCAAATGCATAATTAAAAAATATTTTCTTGCATATATATAAGTTCTCCGTCATTTAATCATCATAAAATATAATATTACAACAACTTACGAAATAAATCATGCCATTGTATAATACGTACGTATAATGGGTTCTAAAAAAAATAAAATAAAAAAATGATGCAGCAGAATTATAATAAATTATGTTTCTTTTTTTTCCAAAGAGAATAATCTATAATTCTATCATCACTGGGTCTTTCGGTGAGTGTTATTCTTCTTCTTTTTTACGTACCGTTTTCATTATTATTATTATGCAACTTAACTTGATGAAACAAATTTTTATATAATTATTTTACATAAAACTTCATAATAATAATAATAATAATAATTTTTATTTGGAATATTTTTGTTAATTATTTTTGTTTTTTTAATGCATGATAAATAGAAAACAGTGTGGCATTTTTATTAGCCGTTTCCGTATATATAAATGTTAGAAGGGGGGTGGGTGTGAAAGAGAGAAAGGGGCGGAGAGGAGCACTCATTGTGATAGTTTTTTCTATAATATTTAAGGTTTATCATATTATGCATTAGAGTCATTCCAGGAAAAAAAAATATAACATGCAAACAAAATAGTACGTATAATGTATTATATATATATATTTTACTTGCATTTTACGTATACAATGAGTGTTCTATATAACTCAATAAAATGATGTCTATTGATGTTATATAAATTGATAAATGTATTTATTTATTAGACATCATGTTGGACGATGATGATGATAAAAAAAAAAAAGGAGTTTTATACATTAAATGCAATGCACAATTAAAAAGAAATGTGGGAAAAAAAAAAAGTCAATATATAATATTGTATCATCCCCCCCCCAAAAAAAAACACACACACACACATAAAATTTACAAGTGAATAAATGAACTCCACATTACAATAATACACTTACGTATGAAGAAAAATGAATAGTAATAATAATAAACAAAAAAAAATGCATATTTATTATATCAATAATCAAATAATTCCTTAAAGAAACAGTTTTTGATTAAAGTATACAAATTAATAGTTTTCAACTCAATTGTATAATAGAAAGGAGAGGGGGGGGGAGGAATATGAAGAGGGATATAACCGCCATTTTTTTTTGTTATATGAATATGTATACAGGCACAGTACGTATGTGTACAGTTTATGTGAGAGAAAAAGGAGCTTTCAATTTCAGAAAAAAAAAACAGAATTATCTCTCTCTTTCTCTTTTACCTTTTATGAAATATGGATTGGCGTTACCCTTTCTTTATAGTTCAGAAAATGTGTGTGATACATGTACTTTATTCAATGAAAATACCTATACTATTATTTATTTACGTACGTATTCTCGTACGTACGTATTATTTATAATTAACCATAAAAAAGAAAATGACGTTGTTCGTTGTGTATTGATACGTACATATGAAAATGTAATAATATTATATTGATACATAATTATTATTGTTTGACTATTTTCCTACTCCCCCCCCCCCTTTTTTTTTTCTCTCTCTCTCTCTGGGGACATAAAATGTCATTTATTCAAGAATTATGTATAATGCAAAGAAAAAGTAGAAACAATTTTTTTTTAACTCCTGGAGAAATAATATCTTATTGACAAAAATCCGCCTTCATCGTTTTTTATTCCTCCTTTCTTTATAAGTTACAGTATATGTGCAGCAACATAACTTGCAGTTTACATAACACTCTCTTTGATTTATTTATACTACGTACGTATACTTTCGGATAAACATTAAAATGGCGTTTAATGTTAAAAGATCTATTATTAAATAATTATTTTTCTTATTTGACAATACATTAATAATAATAATAATGCATACGTAAATAAACAAGAACAGTAATTATTTATTGAAACAAAATCAAGTACGTACATACATTTCTTTGATATATATTTTGTACTATGAGTACATATAAAAAGTTGTAGTAATAGGACACTTATTTTATTACGTAGTACGTATTCGGATATCTATATATTAATAGTAAGTTGTGTAAAGTTCAGAACTATATATATATATATATATATAATTGAGGGTTTACGTACTCGAAAGGAGTTATTTATCCTGTTGAATGCAAAAATATGTTTCTTCAGGAGAATTCCATACAGCACTCTGCAATCATTTTATTCTTAAAAAAGTTTTTTTTTTTTTTCCTTTTTGTTCTATTTATAACGCAATCTGTATTTACGTACCACTATGATGGGAAATGCAATATCAATGTATGATACGTATCTTTCCAAGAAAACAACTCTTATTTTTCCCCAATCACTAATTATATAATTGATTAGTATTATAATAACACTTGGTTATATTATTTAATCTATTATTATATATATTTATCAAGTACTTGTATATTTACGTACAATATTATTTATTATGATAGCACTAAAGGAATAAAGTTCATTTTCAATGATCAATTTGTTTTTTTTTTTTTTTGAGTTTTTTAAAAGATAAAATCATCTTTTTATATTGAGTTAAATCCCACGCTTGTATATACGTAGACAACTCATTTTTCTTGTGATTCAAATATACAGTCTACGTATATAATTAGTATACGTATAACGTAACTTTATATTTAATGTTCTTCTAATAACATATTATTATTAAGTTTACTGTAAAGGTTTCTTTAATAGTAGTTTGGATAGGGCTGAAGCTTCTTGTTATCGAGTATTTTTAGTGTATGATTTAAATGTTACGTTTATTATATGGTACGTAGATATTTTTATAATGTTATTCTAACTACTCTCTTCTTGTTTTAAAACTTCTAATGGAAAATATATATAGAAAACTATTTTTTTTTCTTTTGTAATACGTACGTACGTAAAAAGACATTAAAGACCATGAATTGAACAGTTTCCCTCAAATACACTTGTAATATGTAAATAATATGTCAGTTTATTTAATTATTCAAATACGTAATGTACCTACTTAATAATAATATTATCCATAGTTATTAAATGCTGTCCTATACTTTTTTTTTTATATAAAATATACAGGACATACAGATTATATTTTATTTATTGACTCGATATGTATATAAACTATTCATCTCGTATAACAAAAAGGTTGAAAGATATTAACCAAGTAAATAAAACTACAGTATGGGCAACCGCCAAAAAAAAATATATGATGCTTGGCAGCGCATCTCACTTTAATAAATTGTTCAAAAGGCCAAACTAACATAATTGCCTTGATATATAATTACATTCGTATCTTTGTCATCTATAGAACAGTTATGTATAAAACTTGAAAATTATTTATCACCTGTGCGGTGACGAAAAGATATATAAATGAGTTGAATTAAATAAATACTATTACGATTACGTACTGATATTTAATAGTACTGTTACTAGACAATTTATAAAAAAAAAAATATATTGCTTAATAACCTTTTTTGGGTGTGGTGTGTTGGTGTCCATAGCAATTTTTTTTATTTGGGTAAAAAAAAAATAGTTTAAATTTGGTTTTGCATAAAGCTCTTTTTGTTTTTTTTTTTTTTTTTTTACAACGTTTCGTTTTCCCTTCATGTCACAATCACTTTCATTTGCTGAGGTAAAATGCTTTCTATTTATCTTATTTGAATATGTATACATATATATAAACTGATTTAACCTATTTTATATGTATATAGTTATATGTTGCATTAGATCCAAAGTCTATTCATAAAGCAAACCAGGTATATATATATTACACAATTCAATTCAATCAATAGCCATTACTCAATCAAGTTTTCTTGTGTGTGTGTGTGTTTTTTTTCTTTGACTAGTCAAAACCATTATGTGAAAATATATTTGATGTACCACGATCTGATCTTTTCGAAACTTATAATCGACTACGTCAAGCATTTTGGTCTAATGAACCATCAATAGATACAACCATTGCAACTTTAAATAATAATACAACAACACTAACTAATGATACAACATCTCCATTTATTGAACAAAAAATAGCAACACCTGCATCTCCTTCTATACCATTAAAACGTCAACCAAGTGATTTGGAGATTATACCATCAGAAGTTCAAGAACAAATATTATTGAATACCAATACTAAGCGTCGTCGAATAGATAGAACAGATTCACCTAAACTTCAACAACAACAACAAAAAGAATTATTTGGATCAGCTAAAATACCCTCTTTATATACATTATGGGGAATTAAACGTATTATAATACAACAATTACGATGTAGTTTACCAAGTAAAGATATCATATATACTTTTAACCTCTCCCTGGGTGGGTATGGAAAAAAAAAAGATTATCTAAAACGCGTTTTTTTTTTTATAGATTATAATGAAACAAAAATAATTCATATTATTAAAGAATGTGATCAACAATGTAATCAAGAACAAAAACAACATTTAAAACGATATATTGAACCTATTTTACTTTCAACACGACGTCAATGTTTATCCTTAGAAGAAGCATTAAAACGATGGGAGTAAAAAAAAAAAAAAAAAAAAAAAAAAACATTTTTTATTATTATCTTGGGAGTAGAGAGGATGAAGTTTTTTTTATTATTTTTTGGAAAAGAAATTTTGAATGGATTGACGTTTTTTATTGGAAAGTGTAAAAGATGCATGATGACGAAGGAATCCATTTTTCTTATTGGTATTATTATTTTTGATATGATTATCATTATGATCCGTTTCTAAGAATAATGACATGGAAGACGGCCTGCGTTCTTTTTTATCTTCTTGATTATTATTGTGTGATGATGATGGAAATAAAGAAGATGATCCTTCTTGTAAATTAACTAAATCATCTTGTAAATGTCTACGTAATTCTTCTCGATCAAGAACAGTAGTTGTTGTTGTTCCTGTTATTGTAGTTGGTATTGAAGAAGGTGGTAAAGGAAATTCAATGGAATGATTATTATTATTTTCATTGGTATTATTGGTATTATTAAAACCACCAGGGTTAATTTCACTACTATCATTATAATTCATGATATAACCCAAAGGTCGAGAATCTATGGGTAAACTTGAAACAGATGATAAAAAGGATGATGTTGGATCAACAATATTAGTGGATGCTGCAGCACTACTCGTTACAGGAATAGATGAAGATTGTAAAGCATAATCACGAATAAGACGTTGATGATCATCTGTTAAGATTTGTTGTTCTTGTTGTTGTTGTTGTTGTTGATGATGATGATGAGGTAATGGTGAACAAGTAGGTAATGATGGTAATTGTGATCCACGAAGTTGAATCACTTGATAGGCACGTTGTTTCCTTCGAGCTTCTTCAAATAAAGCGAACCAATTAGCAGGTACTTCTACTTGTAAATAACGTGTCCATAAATGAACGGGTGGATTACCAGCATTATCAAATGCATCAAATGATTCGAAATCTCCAGGTAGAAATCTATTATAAATCTATTAATACTTACGTATCTCAAAAGAAAAAATGATTTTTTTTCTTACCTTGCTTCAGACCAACGTAATGGTACTGCTTCTGATCCTTTTAAGAAAAAAAAAAGAATATATCAATGACATAATTTACACAAACTCTTTAATAATTAAATAAAATAAAATCATACTTAGTATCGAAAAACAACACATTTCATCATCCCATCCTATAAAAAAGTTATTTTTGTTTCAGTTTGTTCATTTATTTTTTATGCAGAAAATAAAATTATATCCCCTCTCTCACCCCCCCCACCTTTTTTACCTTCAAACAATGTTATTGACACATGATTAATCTTTACAATGTATAATGAACCTTTTGTTAAATCGTCATGATGAACAGGTTCTAATGTAGATAAACTTTTTGGTTTTGAATTTTGTTTTTTTTCTAAAGTATTAGAAGTTTGCCAACGAGCAAGTCTTTGTAAAGTAGTTGATTTTTTTGGTATTTGATTATTATTATTATGATTAATATTATTATTATGACTGGTATTATATTCAACCATAATATAAATTTAAAAGGGCGAGAGTCGTATCTGTGTGTATAGAGAAAAAAAGGAATGGAGAGGGGGTGGGGGAGAGAAGAAGTGTTTTTTTTGTTTTGAGAAAGAATAGTAATAACAAGAAGAAGAAGATATAATTAGAAGAGGGGAAAATATAGATGGATCCTTCTCTCCCCCCCCTTTCCATATTGTACAACTGTTTATAATCATAAGAGCTTTTTTTTTTTAGACCGGCGATTTCAAATCTATTATATTTAGTGTTACATGTAATTCTAACAATGTAACACCTTTGAAAAAAAAATGTTGAATACGTAACTGGTTTCCAGACCAATTAATTTTTTTTTTTTTTCTGAACATGATTTTTTTTTTTTTTCAATTCACATGTATTATATCATTAAAAAAAAAGATTCAATTCTATTGGTATTTCTATTAGTGAAGGTTATAATATATTTAATAATAGTAAAACATGGTCTGGCTAAAATTTTTGACATATCAAACAAATCTTTTGTGTGTCTGGATATGCGATATATAAATAATTTTATCATTTTTTTTTTTTTTACTGTTTTTGTTGATTAATAGGTAGTACTACTTTATAAAGTAGTTCAAATTAACACATACACACAATCTTTGGGGTGGGGGATGATGGGTTATGATATTTAGTAAGTATATGTTATGTGTATTTAATTTGAAAGACTTTTATTATGTATACTTCAATACGTAAAAAAAAACGTGAAATATATAAATGTATGAAGTGGATAATGAATTCCCAATATGTATAGTACAAAACCTTTTTTTTTTTTTGTTTAGTATCCACTCTATAAGCGAGATATATATAGTTTTTGCGAAATCTATCTCGTAAGTAATTATAACCTGATTTCGTAACTATTCTCTTCGTTTTTATTTGTATAAAAAGAGGAGAAATATGGCTACGTACTACAAAATAAACATGTGTGTCTGTACCTTTTATTTCTATTCACTTCTACGTACATAGTTATTAATACATAAATGAATTTAACTATTGTAAACATTTCATTTTTTTTCTCGGTAAGAGGGTGATTTTATTCATCTATACGTACTAAAAATTGTACATGTTATATTAAAACAGAAACTATAAAAAATATATTAAAAGCTAAAAACAAAGTCATCTTTTAATTATTTTATTATTGTAACCTCTGTTCAATCCAACCCAATAAAATTACACAAAACGCACAGAATTAATTATTTATTAATAATTAAAAAAGTTCTTTGTTGGGATTATTACAAAGAAGAAGAAAAAAAAAAGCGGGAAAAAAATACTAATAATTGTTTGCATTATAATGATTGATACATGGTGAGGAAAAAAAAAGGGGGGGGGGGGAAGGGGCGGGAAGAGGAGAAAATATTATGTACAAAATGTTATGGGTAAAAAATCATACACACAAGACACAGACACGCATACACACGCAAGTAAAATAAAATAAAATAAGAAAACGAACGAAAATTGTATAATAATAAAAATATAAAAAATAATAATAAATAAAAATATTTCAATCCAAAAACATTACTTGGGGGGGGGAAGGGGGTTTATACTTCTTCATTTCCTTTCAATATCATATTTTTTAAAAACTTTTGAAGTACATGACGCATTCGTTGAGGTGACATTTTAGGTGAATAACGACGAAGACGATATTCTAAACATCGTGTTACAATATCCTTGGGAACAAATGAACGTTGCATTTGTTCTGTTGTCATGATAACATTTTCTGGAATACTACTATTATTATCCATATTACTTGTACCCGAGGGTCCATTACTATTACTACTACCCATATGACTCGTACTAGTACTTTCACTTCCTTGTCTATGTCTTGTTCCAGGTAATCGTGGTGGTTCACGTTTAGGAAGCATCACTGAAGTAGCTGGACGACTATAATAAAATGAAGGTGACATCCAATTGGCATGTGCATTCTTTTGTGCTGAAGCAGAATACCATGTAGGTGACATGGACATACTTGGTAAAATAGTATTCGTAAATGAAGGTTGGTATATTGGTGGAGGTGGAGGTGGAATTGGATTTCTACTTGATGCTCCACCTAATGGTAATGAACTAAATGAAGGTAAACTACGTACAGATCCAGTATCATCAATTGTTGATGATGCTGTTGTTGTTGTTGTTGTTTCTTTCTTGTTGGAGTAATTTTCATTTGTTGTCGTTGCCGTTGTTTGTGATGTAGGATGAGATTGAGGTGAAGAAACAGCACCTAATTGTGGAGAAGATGGTATAGATCCAGCTTGAGATGATGATGAAATAGACATGTGACGATAACTACTACGTAAAGCAAATTCAGGTGGAATAATATCTAATGTTACTGTATCTGATTCATGTAAAGATTGTACAGTTTGAAGAATTTCAGGAACTAATATTAATAGTAAATTTAATCAATTAATAAAATTCAATTCAATTTATATGAAAATCTCTCTCTCTCTCTCTCTCTCTCTCTTTCTCAGTCTTACCATAGACATATTCAAGAAAATATCTATTCTTAAATATTCGTCTTTCTTGCATACGTTGAATAATCTTATGCCAAAAATTGGTCCGTGCACTCCAATAAGGCCATCCATATTGCATGAGAACAATCATATTTCCAGCTTTTTCATCCCATCGCATAGCAGAATCAATGGATGCCATACCACCTCGTTGTTCAGATTCACCATCTAAACTAACAATTAAATGTTTGATACAACGTACAACTAAACCTTCTTGAGTGACTCGCATCATACCAAATTCATGTCCATTGAATACTGTAGCAACAGTACGACAATCAATTTCATCAGCTATAAAATCCCTTTCATTTAAACCTGCTGGTATAGGAAATACAGAAAGAATAATAGCAATTTCAAGTGTAGATTGCTATATATAGTAATATATGGATATATGGATATATCAATTTTTTTTTCTTTTTTTATAAAAATGTATCCAAATAATAATAATGAAACTATATTTTACCTGAATACTTCCAACAAGTAAATAAATTACACCAATATTATATAATACTCGAAAAGCAAACATGAATGGTATATCATATTCAGGTGCTTTATTTCCTTCTCCTTTTTCTTGTCTTCTTTGAATTTCTATACGATCACAAATATTTTGAGATAATTTAAGTGCCTTGGCAAGATTACCAGGTACAGATGGCTAATAATTATTTTTAGTTAGTTTTTATATTGACATTTTATGTATATATATAAATATATATATATAACTTACTGAAGATAAAGCTAAATCACTTCGTACTAATAATACAGCATTACAAACATCAAATGGAAGATTATATGCATCAATCACTCGACATAATTCTATTTATATTAAAAAAAAAAAGTTATTAAAATATATTTCTGATTATCTTATTCAATTATATATTACCTTGTTCCCAACCACCAAATACATTATTCCAATTAGTTTTTGGTGATGTTATAGAGGCCCATTGCCATAAATCTACCAAATGTCGCATACAATCTCCTGCTTTACTCAAGATTTGTAATGCATCATCTACACCTCGCATACAATAAGCATTTAATCCTTCTCCACGATCAGGTATATTATCCAATTTAAGTTTTTTGGTATGTCGTAATGGTTCAACAAGTCGTGTTAATTTCATAGAACTATTATTATCATTATTGTTATCTCCATTGGTGGTATCATTCCCAGGTGCATTTCTTTTTCTTGATCCTTGTAATTGTTCGTCGCTAATAATAGATGATGATTTATCTGATTTTTGTTGTTGTTTATCACGTATAGAGGATGATGATGTAGATGATGATGAAGGTGAAGAAGGTGGACGTATATTATTGTTATTATTACTTGTAGTAGTAGTAGTAGTATTGTGATTTGGAAAATCAGGTCGAATAGCACAAATTGGAATTAAACAAGATTTTTCTTGATGAGGATCATCTACAACACATACAGCTCGATAATATTCATATCCAAATTGAACAAATTGTGCTGATGCAGCCATAAATTCACACATAAAAGTAACTAATACATGTAAATCTTCTGGTTGTTCACCATTATCTGAATTATCTTTTGATTGATCATCTAAATCCAAACGAACATTATTACGTTGTTCTTTCATATATTGAAATCGATTTGTGTGAGATAAAAAATCCAATCGACCTAAACCAGTGTAACTAAAAGAAGTAAAAAAAAAATGGGAAAGGGGGAAAAAAAGATTCAGTTTTCTTTCCGCTTTTTTTTTTTTTTTTTTTTTTTTTGCAATAATAGTTTTTTTTTTTTTACCCGCAACAATCCAGCATAGCACAAGTAAACTTGACTAATTCACCCCAATTATGTTGTTTAATATAATAACGTTGACCAATAAGCATATATTGTTCAAATAAATTATATGAAATAACAATATAATGTTTACTATCAGTTGATTTTACAGTAGATGGTTTATCTCTTTTTGTAAGTAATATACGTTGTTTCCATAACCGTTGTAAAAGTTCAGTCACTAAATAAATCAATAAATATATTAGAAAAAGAAAGAGTAGTAAAAGGATGATATATACACAACAAACACACAAAAATAAGAAATGTTATATAATTATTTACCAAGTACTTTAATACATTTCTCACTATGTTGAATTTCAATTGTTTCCATAGATCTTGCATAATGTGTCAATAAATCAATGGCTCGAATCTACAATATAAAAAGTATTAATAACTTGATATATATAATAAGAAAATCACTAATACTTTACAAGGTATTTATATGCATGACGTGGATAAGCTTGAATATAATCAAATAATACTTGAAATGCTCGAAGACTATCTATTTCTTCCAAATATGCTAAATAATAACATTTGATTAATATTTCTTTTTATAATTATTATCATTATTTTTTTTTTACCTGTAGCATTTTCAACAATGGTTGATTGAATTAAAGCTGGTAATGATGCAAAAAATTCTATATATATATATATATATATAAAAGTAAATATATATATAATTTTTGTTCCCTTTCTTCTTCTTCTTCTTCTTCTTCCTCATTATCACTTACTACTCATATCTGAATCTCTTCCTGGATCAATATGATCTGCAAGTTCTACTAAATATTTTTGAAAGATTTCATTTTGTGCACTATTCGTTTGTCTATATCAAAAAAGGTTTATTTCATATGTTAAATAATATGTCAATATAATCATACATATAAATACAAAACTTACAACATGATAAAACTTTGTATTGCTTTTTCAGCATTTCCTTCTTTAACACTCTGATTATGATTATTAAACTATATAGATTGTAAGAAGGATAGGGGTGTTTGATTATTTGGATATCTTTATATATTATGAAAAGATTGAAAACAAAACGTATAGTTTACCTCGGTTTCAAATTGATAAGCATATTCGTCTGAACCATTATTATTATTATTATTATTATTATTATTATTATTAACTTCTTTATTGTTATTGTCATTAATACGATTATCGTTTAAAGATTCATGATTAGAAGAACTCGTTTTATTTGGTGTTGACGGTGAAGAAGAAGAAGAAGAAGGTTTAAAATTTGTTTCTGTTGATGGTATTGTATCTTGTTGTATAATTCTAGAGTGTTCTCCAATATTATCAGGAGGTTGTGACATTGTTCTATGTAAAGTAGTTTTAATGTTATTTTGTTTTGTTGTTGGTAAAAACAATAATATGCAGTAAGAATATAAGGGAAAAAAAAAAAAGGGAAATTTACAAGAAAAAGAAAAAAAAACAAAGAGAAAACAAAAACGTTAAATCTTGAATGGATTGTATAATTATGTCGATTGAAGAAAAACTATTGGCGATGAAAGATTGAGACTCCAAAAAGAAAAAGAAAAATGTGTGTTTGTGTGTGCGTAAAAAAAAAAAGATAGAGAGAGAGAAAAAGTAGAGGACTTTTTTTTTTTTTTTTTTTTGTAGTATTACTTAATAATTCTCTCTCTTGTGGGGTTAATACAATACTTTTTTTTTAAAACGCAGCTTTAGTAGTGAACATATTCCTCTCCCCCACACACTTCTACCCACACCAAGCACACAGATCCATTCAGGATTAAATATAAAATACAATAAATGAGTTCCCATTTCTCTCTCTCTCTCTCTCTCTCTCTCTCTGTCTTCTGTCTATCTATACTGATTAAATTATAAGTACAAAAATTTCAAAAAAAAAAAAAAAAAAAAAAGGTCCGCGGGAGAGGGAAAGATTTGGGGGCTTTCCCTTTTTTTTTCTTTTATATTAGGTAATCAATTGAATAATAAAGTAGCTTACGAAACGGGTCCAGCACTGATTTTTAGCGTTCCCGTTTCCTTTTTATTTTTTTTTTCCAAACCTTTTTTTTTTTGGACTCTTTTCTTATAAATACTATTATTATTAATATTTAGTTTAATTTATTTATTATATTAATACGTATTATTATCATTACATTGATTTGAAGAGAGATAAAAAAAATTGATTATAGGTTGTACAAGATGTTATATACTGATGGATCTTCTCTTTCTCCCCCTTGATGAATAATACAATCATTTTGTGTGATAATTTATTTTCTTCTAGGTACGTACGTATATTTATATATGGGGTAATAATATAATTAGATACGTAAGTTGTCGTAATACTTGTTTTTTTTTGTTAGTTACACCTTGTCTTTCCATAATAACGTTTTGATTATCTAATTTTTATATTATATAAAGTTCTAGCACATATATATACTCCTCCTTATCCCCCCGTCCTTTTTTCCTAGTTCTTTTATTAACTTGATAAATCTTATCTTTATTTGGTTTAGTCATTTATTCTCTCCTCCTCCCCCCCAACAAAACAACAAGCAAATTAAGATTAAAATATATCTCATGAATCTATATATATATATATATATATTGTTGGAAATAAAATTTATAAAGTAGGTGAAGTAGATGAAGATGAAGATGATATGGAATGAATATTATTAATTATAGGTGATGATGATGAAGAAGGTGATGATGATTCTACTATTGCTTGTTGTTGTCTTTTTCGATTTAATTGTTCTAATACAGCTCTTGTTAATGATGAATTAGCTCGACCTGTTGTTTTCATATGTGGATGTCCTGGAATAGTAGGTGGTGGTTGTGGTACTTGCTGTGTTGTAATATATTCTCCTTTTGTTCCATCGGGTCTCATAATATAAGTAATAGGTGGTGCCGGAGGAAATTTACGATTGGGTTGTTGAAAATGAATTGCTGCCCATTTAGGATGTTCACGTTCAATATCCATTAATACATTTTCTAATATTTTTATTCTTTCATGTAATGAAAAAGGTGGTATAGCTTGATTATCAAATGAAACATTTAAATGTTGTTCAATATTTTGTATTCTTTCATCAAGAATATTTTCTGTTGTTGATATTTTTTCATTATTATTATTATTATTATTATTATTGGTTGATGTTGATATTAATGATCTTGCTAAAGGTCCATCTTCATTATTAACAATATCAAATTTCATTTGAATATTTCGATTAATTTCTCTTGCATCAGCACGAGCACATGTAACATCTGAACTTGTTGGATCAACACGATTAAGAAATTCAGTTCGATTACTTTCATCCACTTCAGTTTGTTTTGCTTGAATAAATGTTTGTATTCGTTGTTGTATTTCATTATTTGTAGCTCGAATTTGTACTTTTTCACTATCCATACTTTGAACACGTTCTTGTTCTTCTTTTTCTTTTTCTTCTTCTTCTTCTGGTCTTTTTCGTTTTTTATTATTATATAATAACTTGGAAATGATAGTATTATTATTTGTTTCATTTGACAATCGTTGTTTTTCTTCTTCTTCTTTTTGTTGTTGTTGTTGTTGTTCTTGTTGATCATTCAAGTCATTATTATTATTATTACTTTTCTGTAATTGATGTTGTTGTTTTGATTCTTGTTCTTCTTTGGCTTGAACATGTTGTTCAAGTGATTGAAGTAATCGTTCAACTAACTTTTCAAGTTCTATTGGTAATCGTTCAAGATAATGACGTGATAATACTATAAGTTCAGTATTAAAACATTGACTTGTTTCTGTCAAACCAATACCATTAAAGAATTCACTTAATTCATTTTGCCATGAAATAACATGGTTAGGTTTTGTATTAATTATTGGTTCTGTTTGTTGTTGTTGTTGTTGTGATAATGGAGGTGGAGTTGTCATTAAGGTATAATTTTTATGTAAAAAGAAAAGAATTTTCTGATATATATGATCCCACCCTCCACTTCTTAGTTGTAAACTAGCAACTTCTGTCTCAGAAACATATTATTTTTACTACGGGGATTATACTGATTGTCCTCCGCCCCCTCCAAATAATAATAAGATGGATGATAAGAATAACTATTTCTTTTATTAACTCATTTTTACTATGGATAAACTTATAATAATATAAATTTGATATAGTTACAATAATAAACCCCCAACAATATCAAACCAGTAAGCATGTTGTAAATCCATGAATACATGAAGTAACGTGGCCAAGAAAAAAGAAAAAAAGCTTTTTAGTCATTCCTTTGATATGCTTATTGACTCCTCGTGTTCTCGTAATTAAGCCAATATGTAGAATACTGTGTTGTGATGGTCTCTTTTGCTTGGGCTTAATATTTTTAATGTGGTATAAAAACTATTGATATCATTGACACGTTTGTGATATGCAATTTAAACATACTTATGTATCATTTATTAGAATATGATGGATCTATAATAGTTTGTTTTGTTTTTTGGACAAAGGAGAAACTTCTTTATTTGTCTTTTTAACACTGTTTTCTTTTTCGTTGCTCCTAATTTTCACGATTTGAAATATCTCCATAACAACAAGAAAACGTTATAACTTGTTTTTGGTTTCCCAGGGAACAAATTTTTGCTAGAAAATATATGAAAGTTTGTTGTTTTTATTTGAACATGGATCCAATCCTTTTTTTTTTTTGCAGTGTATAGAGAATAAAAGTCTTGTTATAATTAAGAATATAGAGTAGATGACTTATCTATAAAATAATGTAATTCTAGTTGAGGAGGGGGGGGAAGATAAAATGAGATAGAATTATGTATAGGTGCAAATGCACATTGAGGTCATTATTTGTTACACCTCAACAACTTTTTTTTTTGCTAAATAAAACTAGCTCATATCTTGTCACTGACAACAACAAGCTAATATCATATATTAAGTAAATCATAATTAGTAACGAAAAATAATGTGTCACAAGGAAACGTTCAGAATAAAAAGTTCTTCAAACTTTTTGTTATATTTTATTGATTTCAGATCGAAAAAAAACCCTTCTTTTTTTTTCTAAAAAAAAAAAAAGAACATTGTTGTAAAAATAAATATAAAAATACATACTAAAATGATCTCATTATTTGAAGAAATAACTATATTAGGTAAAACGACAAACCCCCTTAATTTCCTTACTTGTCTAGATTTTAAAAGATGAGGTCTATTTTATGATATAATAGTCATGTATTGAAATATATTTATATATATATATGTACAGAAGGAGGGGGGAGGAGTAAAAAAAAAAGGAGGTGAAGTGTTTCCCAAATAAATAAATATGTAGGCCCTGTAAAATAAAAAAAGAGTAAAACCTTAGAATATATATTATCAAAATGAGAGCTTCAAACAATAAGATCTGTTTAATGTTTTAAACCTTTAAATAAAGTTTGATGCATTAGTCGCACAGGCATTCTCGTTGTTGTTATTGTCATTATTTGTTGTTGTTGATATTCGTACTTCAAAAAAATTACATATTTACTTGATGATATTGACGACATTAATAAAAAAAAAGTATTTATATAGTTAATGAATAAAAAGAAAAATACTAAATTTATTTATTGGACGTATAGAAAAAAAAAGCAAAAAAAAAAAAAGTATTTGTTGTATGAATACAGAAAGAAAGAAAGTATACAGAAGTTGTTATTTTGATTGATTGGGAATATATAATCGTCATAGGTAATAAAAGAACAAGAAAAAAAAAATAGAAGCGATTATTGGAGAAAGTACAACACACAAGAGAATAGAAATTTAAATAATAATAATTTATGGATGACCACCACCACAATAAGGTGAACGACTTCCTGCTGCAACGATACAATCCACTTTTTGAAATCCTATAGGCATAGGTGCTGCTTCAGTTCCAGTGATTATCATCATTGAAAATAAAATACTGATAAGAACAATGAATAAAGAAGTTGTTGTTGTTTGATATCCGTTTGTCAATTGCATTTTTAATAAAGGTGATTGATTATTGTTGTACTTGTATGAATGAATTTATAAAAAAAAACGTAAAATGTTTTATTATGAAAATAATTGAAGAGGAATGAGAGAAAGTTGAATGCCGAATTTTGGGTCTACCAAAAAAAAAAAAAACCTTCCCTTTTTATATTTCCATCCAACCCTTTTGTCCTTCCCCCTCTTCTTCCCACCCCCTTCTTTTTTGCTCTCTCTCATATATCTCCCAAAAAAAGAATTATGTTTACCTCCTTAAATTTTTTATTTTTACACTGTACCTAATACAGTGGTACTTCAATAACTGGTAAAATAATTCTTTTTTTTTAGCATGTCAAAGCGCCTTTTTCTATTTGTACATTTTTCAAGTCAGGTTTTTTTTTGACTTCTTGTTATCAAATGCCAAGGAATTATTTTTTTACTACTGCTGTCGTAAATCACTTGATATTATTTTTATTACTACTTTGAAGATCATATACATTGATTATTCTTATTATGTCAATTGATAGTTCTGGTTAAAGAATGTTAATCAGTTTACTATAACAAACAAACAAACATATACTAATTCAAATATAGTTAGTTCTTTTTTTATATTGACGACTGTTTATAGTAATGAATGTGCTTTAGTAAATAGTAACAAAGAAATTTCGAGTTTTTCTTTGTTCCTTTCTTCTCATTTCAATTTTATGTTGCATGTATACTTTTTTTTAGAAACCAAATCCCCCCCCCTTAATTTAATATTATATACGTAACTTTGTAATACAAAATAATAATTTCTTTGTGAATGAACAATAATACGTATTATCGATCATCTTTTCTTTTTCTTTTTTTACGTAGTTATTGACAATAAATTTTTTCAGTATGTGTTATATATATTTTAAATTTCGTAAAAGAAATTACTGTATCATGAATATAAATGACTAAAGAAACAAAAGTTAATCTAGAATTCAATTCGTATTGAGTTTTTTTTTTTTTATGAAATGCATCTTTGTTTATTCTTTCTATTTTAAGTAAGGATTAACAACCTGCATTTACGCAAGTTTTTTTTTTGCCACATGGCATTATTCTTCTCTCTCTTTTTTTTTCGGTGATACCATAAATATATCATTGTTGTAAATGGATTGATCATTCACTTCCTATTATTCCATTAGAATCTCACTTACTATCCTAATACTCAGACATTTATAATGTTCGAAAGGTTCAGTTAATTAAAGTGAGAACTTATATTGATATTTTATATAATACATATTCAACAATCTGCAAAAAAAAAACACCCAAAGAAATGATCAACATAAATTTAATTAGGAGAAGACAACAAAGAATCAAATATTATTATAATTATCAGCATGAAATGGCCACGAGCTAATATATTCTATTATTTTGTCAATTCCATCTTCAGGGAGAGAAGGTTATTCTTTTAGATTTCTTTATTATATCAGTAGAAGCATATGGACTTTAAAATAAACTTTTATGGACATGTGTTGATAATGCGTTTTTTTTTCAAGTCTGACATTGGTAACACCATGAAGAAACAAAATAAAGTTTCAATCTTATGATAAAACAAAAATATACGAACAAAGAATTTCAAAAATATTGATTACGTATATAGCGTAAATTCATCATTTTTATCATTGCCTATTTCCCGCAAAGAAGTTATATATATAAATATATTTAATGGTTTTAGCTGTTGTTAATAATAATAAGATTAAATTTCCATACGTACTACATGCGACATTCATAATAGGCATAATACACTTACGTATATATTTATAAATACTTCCGTAAAAAGAAGAAAAAAAGGTTGTTACTATTTATCCTGTTCCCAGAATATAAGAAAAGTCCATGAATGAGATTGAAAATAGAATATATGAACCAAAACTATGATAAGAACAAAAGAAATAAAGAACCAATCAAGAGAAGAAGGCAAGAGAGTTTACGTACAAGGCCTACTTTTACGAGGTCTAGGCTTTTTTTTTTGGTTCTTCTTAAACTATTAGCACGACTATATAGTTTTACAACAACAAGATAGTTTTATCTCATCATTCTATATAATATAACTGTATAGTGTTACGTATCCTCGAGTAAAAAAAAAGACTATTTTATTGATAATAAGTATCAAAATAAACAACTCTTCTTTTATAGTTATATAAGAGCTATGATGATTGATGCCAAAATGATTTTCAAATACGCTTTAACAACAATATAATGTTTATGCACAGTTTTCAGTCTAATAATCAAATTTATCTTGATTATATATGTATGCATGAAAAACGGTCAGTGAGCGGTTCGTCAAAAAAAAAAAATCCCCTACAGCAAGTATAACCTTTTTCTTTTATGCGATCAAAAACAAAAAGTACCACCATATTCAGTCGTCGCCGTGACGACTATTTGTTGTCACTAAGGTTACTATTATTATTATCGTTACTATCTACAACAGTAACATGTTATGTAACCGATTTGAAACTTGCCATTTGCGACAATAAACAATTTGCATGTCCACATAATCCAGGTTATCAACGTATACCTATTGATCTCAATGTGGGTACCTCATTACCAAAATCCGTTTATCTTGATTTAAAAGATGATCCAACTTCTGACCCTATTACCGATATTAAAATTGTAAAACAATCGGATGAACAACAAGCACTATTTGATAATACTAAATCTTGGACACGGCTCGATGGAAACCTAAATGAGGGAGGAACCGACGATACCAATTTAACCTTATATTATACCAAAGATCTTGAAATAAGTAAAAATCCTATTACATCGATTATAGTCAAAACAGGTTCTCATCCTGTTGTTTCACCGGATTATGTACGTATACCGATAAATTTAAATCAAGGTGTTGGTGGTGAATCTATTTATATGTTTCATAGTCAAGCAGGAAGTAAAGGTAAAAAAAAAATACAATTTTTTTTTGGGGAGGGGGGATTATGCAAAAACAAAAAAAAAATTAATTTCCTATTGTTTAATTATTCATAATAAAATAGATCCAATTACCGCTATAACTGCCAAAGGATGTTTAACAGATGATTGTTATATAGATGTAAGAAATTTGAGGGAAAAAAACAAGAGGAAGAAGAAGTAAAAAAAAACCAGTAAAAGATTGGTTAAAACTAATATTATTTGGATATAGGGATGGAACAGGGTTGAAAAAGATGTCAATGAAGGAGTTATTATTGGGACACGAGTATATCTATTTTACCAACGTATTCGAGGTCAACCACCTGTGACAGAGTAAATGACTTGAATATGATTTATAGCTATACACTTGAAAATATTGTTTGGGTTTTTTAAATTTAAAGTGTTCCTAATAATAATAATAATATATACGTAGTGTTGTTGTTATTTTGAATGATCAAAGCACACCTGAAGGTTATCATAAGGTTGATGTCGATTTAAATCAACTTACTATACGTGGTGCTTCAATTCATCTTTGGTATCAAGTCAAAGAGAATCCTACAAACGAAGATTTAGAAAATTTTATTCAGGAACTTGCTATTGAATATGGACATCCTTCTATCACTCCTTTTGGGTGGACCAGAATACCCGTTGATCTAAATAGTGACAAGGATGGAAAAAGTGATTTTGGTGAACCTACCTTTTTATTCTATCGTCGAGGTTATCCAGGTTAGAAATGTTTATCAATTATTACCATTGTATATTATCTCAGTTTTTTTGGTGACACATAGTATCACTAACTAAAATATATTTTGGATATATATTTTTATAATATTCCACATCAAAAAAATACATAATTGAAAAAAATAAATAGAGCTTCCATCAATACCACCACTTGGATTTAATGATAAAGGATCATTCAAAATACTTCAACTAGCCGATTTGCATTTTACCAATAAAGAAGGAAAATGCCGTGATATTCCCACCAGTAATGTACGATAAAAATAATCTTAAAAAATAATTATATTTTCTTGCAAAGTTTGCAATTATATTCTCTAACTTCTATATTCCTATATATATTAGATGGAATGCCACGGAGATAATACAACTATTGAACAGATTGTACGTCTTTTGGATTTGGAAAAGCCTGATCTCGTTGTATTCTCCGGTGATAATATCAATGGAGAAGGTAAATTTAACTTTTTTTTAATGTTCTCTGTGATATATATGTTTTCTTTTCATCTTGTAGTGGAGAGATAAAGAAGGGATAAATTTTTTTTACGATTCATTTTTCTATTCTCCCTTTCCTTTATTGATTTGTATGTATAGATGTTAGTGATGCTCGTGCTGCTACATTTAAATTTGCAGACCCTGTTATTCAAAGAAAAATACCATGGGTAAAGTGTATATTCATGATGCTTTTTTTGTCATATATTGCACCTTCTATTTATTTATTCTTGCCTGTAAACTCATGCCTCCTCTTTATTACAAGATAGGCTGCTGTTTTCGGTAACCATGATGATGAGAATGATCTTTCTCGAGAAGAATTATTGACTACAATGTCCCAAATGCCATATTCATTAACGCAGCGAGGTCCTTTGCATGTCTCTGGAGTAGGAAATTATTTGCTTAAAATACTATCTAATAGCACTCAGGAAGGGTATGTATCTATATAGATATAAAAGGTCATTATGGAAAAAAGTTTGTGATTGTACACATGTTCCTATGTACTAAACCATTATTTACATATGATATTCTACTCTTTCGGATGAATCTATAACTATTTTATTATGTATATCTGTTTTATTATGTATATCTGTTTTATTATGTAGTGAACATTTGTTTACAATTTACTTTTTAGATTCAGGAGCTTATACAAACGATACCAAAAAGGAATACGACTTTATTAAGCAAGATCAACTTGACTGGTTACAAACAATGTCAACGTCATTTTCCAATAATAAGTATGGTACACAAAAACCTAATGCGATGGCTTTTTTCCATATTCCCATTTGGTTCGTATTTCTCATTTAATAATTAATATAAAAAATTTACAGTTTTACGTATTTCAATTTTTTTAAAAAAAATTAGGAGAAAATCAGAGCTGGCCTAATATATATATACAACGATGTATTAACTTGTGTAATAAATACAGGGAATATCATGAAGAACAAGGTGGGCCAAATCCAAGATTAGGTGATAAACGAGAATCCATAAGTAGTCCAAAAGAAGGAGCAGCCAAAGTTTTTGAAAGTTTTAAAGCAGGTATGTAAAAAATAAACAAGTAAAACAAGATGAAAGTTTTTCTTTTTATTAAAAACATGAGTTTAATATATATATATATATATAAATTCAAAATGATTATTAGCTGGTGATATTAAAGTGACTGGATGGTACGTAAGAACAATCTTGTAATTTACATGTTATGTATTATTATATACATTTTATTGCTATTAATAGTTTTAAAATAACAATATCATAAATGTTTTATTCATATATAGTGGTCATGATCATGTTAATGATTATTGCTTGGATCGAGACGGTATTTTTCTCTGCTATGGTGGTGGTTTAGGCCTAAATGGATATGGTGCAAGTCATCTTGGATGGCCACGTCGTGCTAGAATATGGGAAGTTTCTGATTGGGGAGAAACTATACAAACATGGAAACGCTTACATGATGATTCATTGACAATGATTGATTTTCAAACCATATATCTTTGATCCCAATATATAAATATATGTATATCTACAGTATTTTGCGTTTAAGAATATAAAGATGGGTGGGCGAAGAAATCCATTTTTTGGTTCTGCCGACATAAAAGTTCAGAAATCCATATAATTCTTGGCATTTGACCAGTGTAGTTTTCAACGTTCAATATAGTAATCAAAAGTCATTCCATTCCAAAAAGATAAAATAAAAATTTTGTAAATACTATAATCTGCTTGTTATGAACTATACTCTATCCATAAAGTTAATACACTTACTAAATGGCTTTTGAGAGGAACGAATACAATCTTTAAAGTAAACTTCACAGTGTTTACGTAGCAGTAACTATTTTTGTTGTTCTGGAGTTTTCTGTATTTCTCTGTAGTGTTTCCTGGATATACAGTACAATATACATTTTCTAGCTCTAGATTACACATTCAGAAAAAAATACTATTAGAATATTTACACGGAACGTCAAAACGAAGAGTAAGAATAGATTGATATATGGTGCAAGATCTTCATTATTCAGTATGTATATATTGTATATTCTCGCATAGCAACCGATTACCTGTCATATATAAAGGAGAGAATCGACTATAAATCTCTCATTAACGTCTGCACTTGGAAACAAAGTCTTGGAGTGTTTGTCGAATGAAATGCAATAAAACATTTATTTTTCAAAGCTGAAACCCTCTAGTTCATTTATATCTTTGAAATTCAGGTCTAAGAAAAGGATGGGTATGATAAGTCATTTACAACGCAAGAAGACGCTAGTTTTGCTGGCTAATGACATTTTCACTACATCAACATCACTGGTGACTGGATACGATACGCTTTAGAAACGAAGCGAATACATTGGTTATAGTCTTTCATATCCTCCAATGTAAATTTTAGGTCGTTTTGTATGTTTATTTTTGAAATTAACTGGAAATTAAGCGTACGGAACTTTTCACCTTCGTGAAAAAAAATCTATGCTTCACATTTTACTACGAACAGTCTACGTGTTGGTTCAATCAAGTTTACCTTTTTATTGATGCTATTGCTGTCGCTAAGTACTTGTTCCTTCTTCTTCAACCAGCTTTTTTTTTTTTTCGCAGGATATGATTACAAAAATACTTTCCCAGTTCTTTTATACAATCAAAAAGTTCACGACAACTGCAACATTCAAAGCGACAAGAATACTGGAGTTGTGGCTGGAAGCAGTGTTAGTTTAATTATGAAAAAGAACGCAAGTGAACAACATTAGTATAATAATCATAGTAATATCTGGAAGCTTGATATACATGACATTATATAGTAAAAAGGATCGTAAAGTGACAGGATGATAATGGCGGTTTGAAGTATCTCGCAAAAGTTTTAACAGACAATACTTAACACCAAATAGTGTCTACTGTCCATCACCAACTTTTATTCAGATGCTGAAATTTGACACTTTATCAATGCTCTTGAAATGGTTAAAAAATTTAAAATTATATATAAGAACCGTTGTTCTATAAGATGTTATTCGCGTCTATAAAATCTACGTATCAGTCGTAGAATAATCTAACAGTGGCTTGATCGATAAAAAACTAACAAAGGTGACCGCTTTGCCGGGGGACTTTGTAAGGCATTGCCACCCAATGCCATGAGCAGCTCTGCTACGCTTGGTATATAACCTATAATCCGACAAAAGCCTCCTTCAGGTAGTGGGAAGTCTACCCGTCTTTTTGTTACCTAGAGCCTGGCTGCGAGAAAACTGATTTTGACTTCACCTCTATGTGAACTGTTGTTTCAATTGTTTCTATAATACTAATTGACTATATTTTGCTACAGAGAAACAGGACTGGATGGGTTTAAAAGGCGCCTCATATTATACTGCGATATATTATTTTTTTGTCACATTCTTTTTTAAGTTGCTGCGTATTCTACTGAAAAAAATATGAACGTGTTTGCTGGCTCATCCAAACAAGATGAATGATCAAAGAAAGAAAAGGGAATCCATACAGAAATTCATCATATTATGAGTATACGATTTATTAGACAAAAACTACTTATATTTTTACATATATACTCATATAACAAAAATAATCCTATAATGATAAGTGGTAAAATTGATTTATAATGAAAGAAGGGTTGAATTACATTATTCTAATAAGATACAGATGTTTCTTTTTGTTTTATTGTTAAGATTATGTTAATAATAAGTGAGGGTACGTATCCAATAATTTAATTTTTTTAATTTGTGAAAAAAAGAAAACGTATTTATAAGCTGGATTAGTATGCTTTTAATAAGCTCACTAATAGTATCCATCAGCACCACTGTGTTATATTCAATATCGTGGTTACTCTTCATTATATACCGTGATAGACCAACTCTATGGATTCTTCTAATTCATATGATAATAAATGAACTGGTATTGATATGAAATATAAACGTACAAGACCAAAAGAGGAGCCTGATAAAAGATACAAAGAAAGTAAGTTGTTGAGGTAAACAACCGAAATCTTGGAGTAAGCATTTGTACTGTATAAATTGCTTTCCATTTAATTAAATTGACTGCGTTATAAATAGTTCTACCCCGAAAAATACACGTCTATTTGAATTGTAACTTCGCCTCAACAATCACTTTAAAGGGAGAAAGGTTATAGGTTTGGTATGGGACCACAAGGTCTGGTGGGATACCAGATGAAACAATGACGGTTTCTGTTGTATCCAACGTACAATGGCTTTATAATAACAGTCATTTAATATTATATGTATTTAAATGCATCATAGATCATATATGCTTCACTGACATTTTGGTATTTCACAATGCGTTTCAAGAACTCTTAATATTGAAGAAAGTCCGTCTATTTTATTGATCCTATTTGACAGCTGCGTTGATATATGATTTCATCAATGACAAAATAATGTATCGAATATAATGTTTACATATCTTATTGTCGTTATTCATCATTATTAACAAATCAAGAAACTATTACTGTTTCATACACGCATATTGATATACCCGGCCATTGATTAGGATTTAATATAAATAGTGACAATATTTTATTTTAATAAGCTAGAATTCATTTATTGTTCTTTGAGTCTCGTCGTTGACTTATTTTCGCTGTTTCCTTTTATTTATTGATTTTTATTTGATATACATAACACTTTCAATAATATACATGTAGTACGTATTGTGTTTTTCGATCTTTTGAGAGATTGATATTGTAAGAAGTAATATAAAATTAAATATATATTCTACACCAGTAAAAATAAATTAACTCTATTTTAATCTCTAATTCATTAGTAGTCACTTATTTTCTAGTTTCAAGTTTTCATATATTTTATTATATGATAGTCGCTTCTTTGCTGTACTTATCTCAATCAAAGTTGAATATACAGTATTACAAATAGACGATAGTGTGATATAGTAACCAGAAAAAGCTATGTTAATTTACGAATGTGGGCTATGGGAAAGGTATAGATGAAGGAGTAATATATAAATAAAATCTAGATAGCTTGGAAATTATGCTGTGGGATTCAATATGCAGGGATAAAAACTAGCGCTCTCTCCAAAAAAAGGCACGGTTCAAGTGAAAACTACTAAAAGAAAGACAATTACGTTTGGATTTAGCCAATCAAGTTTGATTATGACGTGTTGCAGAGATTTAAACAGGTAGCATAAAGCATAAGTGAGAAAAAAGTTCATACATTTTTAACGTCAATATTAAGAAAAGTTATTGCTGTCGTGAACTGCATCAATAGTGGCACAATGGAATATAACTTTAAAAGACGTGGAAGAACAACAGAAGAAAGGAATCCTAATTCTGGACGAAAATCTAGCTGAAGAAAAGAATTATCTAAAGGAGAGTTCATGGTTGCTTCTGGAGATGAAAATTCTACTGATGTTACGTAGTGATTCGAAGAACATTGTCGACAACCGAACTATTAATAAGGAATCTACCATTAGTCGAACTACTGCCATTGAATCCAGCGCTATGGAATTGAGTTTATTTAAAGTGATAAGTACGTCTCCGAAAGTGTTAATTGTAGTTGTAACATGACTTAGTGTTAACAAATCCAAATTCTATTATAGCACTTCAAATATTTACAGATAGCAGCAGCGGCAGCAGCAATAATAATCTGCTTAAAGACCTTCATAAAGAAAATTAAAGACATGTGTCATATGTGGCAGCACTGAACGTAAAGAGAACAACAAGAAGAAAGTAAAGTACAATAATGTCTGTGGCAAAATCGATTGTAGAGACAAAAATGACAGCAAAATGATGCATCTCGAACATATTCAGTACGTATGACAAATAGCTAGCTATTATCATTATCTCTTTTAAAAAATTATAAGTTCCAATTCATATATAAAATATAGTTGTCATTTTTACAATAGAATAATCTCCCTTTCGCTTCGCTACCAGGGACATTTTCTAATTGGGAACAATTAATTCTCTTTGTCTCATACATGGTATCTGGGTCAAAAAAAGAACATCCTTCTTCCCCTTTCATTTTACTTAACATGGGCTCCAAAAGAGTAACTGTACCAAAAAATTTTAACGAATGTCTATTCAATTTCAAAACAGAAGGGGATTAATTTTATTTCTTCAATCGTGATATCATCGAATGGAGTTACAAACATTATTTTCGTCATTTTACCTCCAAAAAAATGAACCACAAAACCATTAAGCAAATGTACAATAGGGTGTCTCAAAAATCGATGAATTTCACGAATATTAGTACGTATCATATGAAAAATTATTATTTTTTAAGTATAGAGGTATTCTGTGTTTAAAAGTATATTGTTATGAGTCTATATAGATATTCATGGATTTATATATATAAAAAATACATTAGATAATTATTCCTTATTATAACGTGCATTCTTTGACTATCACTTTTTAAAGAACTTGAGTTTTTCCAAGCGATTTCTTCTCTGATGGGCTATGTTCAGAATCCGCTGCGAATATCTGTTTATGAAAATTGAGGTTTGAGATACCCCAATATTATGATCTTAAATGGCTACGAAAACGTGATCTTCCATTTGAAGTTCAAAGAGATATATTGTAAGACTTAAAAATAATGAACTGTAAAAACATGGTTATTCATTTATCTATATATACATATATCCGACTATATCTTCAGTATGCTAATGTCTAATCATATAAATCATAGTTTAACTAAGACAAAGATAAGAAAATTGAACAAGAACCCAACGGTACCTTCATTTTCTACGGTGATAATAACATTGTATGTAGACAATAATATTGCGGGTGGTGATGATAGACAAGAAACAATTAGCACTACCAAAAAGCGATCTCAATGAAAATTATGATACTGGTATATAAATATATATATATATATCTTTTGTCTTTCTCTTTGATTTTGATATAGCATAATGATATTCTTAGAGCTCCTGTATTAACAATGTCATCAACCGTTATTTTAAAACTCACAGAAAAACAATCACAAAAATTTCCAGCTCAAAAGCGATCGCGAGTTTTAGCTCAAGCTATGCAACCTATGGTTACAATGGGACTACACCAGCAACCACAAGAACAGAGTACACCCTCAAGTGAACATCAACAAGATGCAATCGTCCAGTTCTTCTTAGGTAATGGGAGTGTGATGGAGAGACTTAGATCCAGAAATGTTAGTACGTTCACCTTAATAACATGAATATTCCCCCCTTCAATCTAAGATTGCTATTTTTTTTATAGTTATGCTTCCAGTATATTCTACATATTACTACTAACCGAGTTTCAAAAGTTAAACTGGTATTTTTCTAAACCGGTACAGATCCTCACTTATTTAGAGTACCGGTTTAACGAGTGATCACGGTATTGCGAGTTCTATGTTCTTTTTATCCACCTTCTTTGATGCTAAGCTGTTATGGAACATATCCTCATTCCAGTGTTGTCCTCTTTGTAGTGCATTGACACATGTCCTTATTATTCAAAAAACACATGTTGATTTAAAAATAAAAAACATGGGTGAAGACATCTTAAATAATACATACAATGATGTGATAAACCAGTTTTCATTGGAGTACGACAACAAAAACTTTGTGAGTGAACTAATGAATATCAACAAGGTAATGGCTAATACGTACTGTTCTCTATTTTTTTACACTTCTACCACCACCACTACAAAATTCATTAACTACAGTGTTGATTGCCTCTTGGTAATGCTTTAAACGAGCAAGTGTTAAGAAAGAAGACATTATTCCGGAACTGTTTGCAAAAATGACGACAACGATATTCGGATCTTTCGAATACTGCTTCTTTAAGAAGTTTACAAAACATGTACAGTGAAACCCCGTTAATTCAAACTAGATACGGTTAATTGCTTTCAAGGGGAGGTCAATAATAAACGATACTGCATATATATACACCACATGTAACGATACGTATTTATTTCTGTTATGAGGCTATGTGAATAATGTTGAAAATATGCACATCAACTGTAAAATAGATTTTTATGTCTTGCATAAAAGCATATTACATATTAGATTTTTCATATAAACTATGCTTAATATTACACACGAAAACATATACACTAAAACATTCCTGCTCATCATATGGTTACAGTGTATTATATAATATGTTGTGCTTTCCATTGCAAAAGATATATGTTGTTAATAATTGGCGAACCTCTTTTGTATGTATTATATGCAAATTCTCGTGATATTGTAAAACTTTTATGATCCTATAACTTGTTCATATATATCGTCAATGTGGTTTTTATAATCTGACAAAAGTAAAACATTACTCAGGAGATATAAAAGCACACTTCATCATCAATGTGATTTTATGTTTTATGTTTTAGCATTCTTCTCTACTACAGTATGGAATTTTTTTTATGGAATGAGCTTTAATTATTATATTGAATGTCGAATTAACTATACTGGTCAAACAGAAATTACAAAGAATCATATGGATCTTTGAAATAATATCGATAGAACCAAAAAATGGATTTCTTTCTCCTAGATTTTTATATTCCCAAACGCAAAGCACTGCACCTCTCTCTCTCTCCTACGTCTTTTTCCTAGCCACCACAACAGGTCTTTCATTTTTCTTTATATACGTGCATGAACTGTTTAAAACAAATATATTAAACCTGGCGCTGTGTTTAAAAGAAAGACATTACAAATTCTCACCTAGTCTCTCAACCTGATTTTTAATATTTAATCTTCATTCCGGTTACAATAACATAATTATAAGAAATGAAAAAATAAAAGTTTTTTATTATGAAAGAAATTGTAGTTTTGCGGGTCTACATTGAAGTGCTTTAGTATTTCGAACAAGAACTACCATTTTAATTTCTCTTTGTTGGCTATAATTATTTTAATAACAGTAACAAAAAGTTATATTAGTATTGTTACACAAATATAATGCAGAAGTCTCTCCCACTGTTTATTTTACCTTGTATCTAATTGTTGTAAACGTCGCAATCCAAGAACAGTACATGCACCCAAGCCAATTCCACGACCTGCATCAAAGGAAAAATTGGCCGTGGTAAGGTAACCGATGAGATCGTTTGAAGGAGGAAACTTTGGCTTTTCCTTTAAAAGTCAAATAAAAATTTTAAGATAGTTAAAAGAAAAAGTATTTTTATCAGGTAATTGTTAAAACGTGAGGATAGATTTTTAAATCTGCTCTTTACAATCCGAAAAAAAAAAAGAGAAAATGCTTACATTTCGATCCAATGCCATAATAGTAGTATCTTCCTCCTCTTCTGCGTCATCCTCCTTGAGATTTTCTAATAGTTTCTTTTTATTCTTCAAACCAGGTTCACGATTACGAATATAAACTGTTTGTGTATTGTATTCTGTATTATCTGTAACCAAATAAATCATGGCATTTGCTTCAGGTCTTCCTCTATCGAAGAATTCCAAACGAACTTGTACCAAAGCATTATCTAATTTTAAACTTGTGATAGGTTTCAACCCACGTTTTGTATACAAATCGCTAATATACGATAGCAGTGATATTTGTGCTTCATCATCTGTTTTGGCTGATAACACACTGATAATGGTCTTGTGACCGTGCAAAATATAAAACTCTGGTGTTGGTTTATTTCCATTTTTATGGTCAATATCCATCACATCTTCTGTTGTTGTTGAAATAAGAGAGTCAAAGGCAGCATCGAATGGTCGATCTACCCCGAGTTTGTAATAATTGAGACGTTTTGCCGGTGGACGTCGTAACCATGCATTTTTTGCTTCATGCTTTGCCATATCCCGTACGTTTTCACAAGCAAGCGAGCCAAGATAATCGTACGGATAGCTTGGAGACCCACTTTCAAAAGAAAGTGCACGTAGGTCTTCATAACCAGCTACACGTGCACCTGCAAACATAAATGATTTCCAAAATGCCATAGCACATCCTTTTGGTAAAATTAACGTCCATCCTTCGAGTAATTCTGTTTTACACGTATCTTGTTGACCTCTTTTATTATTTTGTCCTGAACTACGTTGAACCAATAAGATGGGGATTTGTACATCATCATGTTTAAATTCGAGTTTTGTGCCGGGTAAAAGATTCTATACAGATACAAAAAAAAATTAATACAAAATAATAGAAAGAAACAGAAACAAAATCAAAATAGATCGGTTTAGCGTTGTAAAAATTAAAATAGTTTTTTTTTACCTCTTGTCGCCGCTCTGCTAAAGAATATTCAGAAGGTAGACGTTCCAAAACTGTTTTACGAACATTTTTATCCCAAATATCCGAGTATGCAATGTCTTCCGGCCAGTGTGTCAATAATTCAGTAAGCCTTAAGTTTGCTTCAGTAGGTATGCTATTCGTTCGCTTTGGAACCTTTTGTGCAAAACTATATATACATTTGTCAATCTTCCAAAAAAAAAACGTATCTCATTTCTCTTTCTAGTTAAATCCCATATATTGTTTTTTTTTTAAATAAGAAGACTTACGCTAAACGAGGATCCTGAACAGAAAGTCCAAGTATTGATCCTGGAGGTAATGAACTTGCAGAACGTAAATGATATAAATCTCTCCAAATTTTACTGCTCTTAAAAGTAGAAGAGGTATCTTTGTCAATATGGTCACTTTCTTCAACCGGTTTCACAATGGCTTGCAAAAGCGCAGTTGTTCCAGCACCAGAAAAATCAAAACGTACAAATTCATCACGTAGATCGTTCATTACTACAGTATTGTCTGATTTATTTATGTTTACAATAAAATGTTAGTTTCTTTTTTCTTTCTTCTCGTTCATTTATTTCTCTAATGTCTCTTAATAACCATTCTTAAATATTTTACCTTTGTTTGCTTTTTCAGAAGCAATCTTAATTTGCTGATATACTTGATCAAAAGCGGAAGGGTGTATCCATAACCATAATGTTTGACTTTCATCTTTTAATTGTTTTGGTTTCCATAAAAACGTAATTGGACAGATTGGTTTACCAGGACAACTTAAATATTCATAAATGTGTGTGTATCCAATTCGATTCCCTTTAATGAATCTGTATCCGTAATATATATGTTAGTTTTTAGCTCAAAATAATATATTTCTATATATGCTTACCTTTCGCTTCCAAGAGACGGAAGAGTAATATCAGTTACTGGATTCATAACATGTAAAATATCATCTTGTTTACCCACCAACTCCAAGCATCCAGTATATGATCCGTCATGGATAATGGACGTATGTTGAAATGCTCGATAGAAAGATCTTGCTGACTTGACATTTGGACGAGCAGCAAGTCGATATCCCCAAATATTGCTCATGTGCATTCGTTTTGTATGATAAATATGCGTTTCCAACCACTTGTTTTCCTCTATATATGTATAGCGACATTCATAATCAGTCCTATCTAATTTTTCTTTATCAATCAATAATCATACTTTGTCGTCTAAGATATTCGCGCGATACCACATCATCCTTGTTTTGACGTTTTCCGCGTCGGGTCTTTCTTTTTGCTGGTGGGCTATTTTCCATCTAGTATATAATATAAACAAAAAATAGTTGTTAACGAGTTTATTAGTGGATATATATATAATAAACTAAACAAAAAAAAACTTTTATGCAATGATCAAAAATTCTAATACCTCGCGGGCTGCTTTTGCACGCAAGTGAGCAGGTAATCGAGTAAGTTTATGACTTGCTGCACGTCGTCGCATGTCCCGTGGTAGAGCTTGGAAAGTAAGTGTATTTAAAGCAGAGCTAACAAACATTTTATGGGTTCATTTATCAGTCTATTACCCTTTTCTTTTGGAAGTATACTAAATATGTTTTTCTCAATTTGAACAATCATACCCAGCATTCTTTATCGCTGTTTGCATGGCATTGATTTCTTGTATACGTGCTGCAGTGAATTCATCGGCTCGGATCGCGCCAGTAACACGTGGTGTATTTTTTGCTAAAAGTATCAAAAAATAAAAAAGAATACACAGTTATTAAATTTTCCTGGATCGTTCCCTTTTTTTCGTTCTCCCGTCATCGATCACTATTTACCAAGTGCATTTGTAAATTCTACTGGAGTACCGATCTTCCGAGCATTAGAGTTTTTTGCTATACAACACAAAAACTTTCCACCGTTAATATTTATCCTAATACATCAAAGAATGTTTTTTTTTTTTTTTTTTCAAAAAAAGTACCTCGTCGTTTTTGTCGACCTGTCAAATTACTTTGATCCGGGGCGGGTCGTTTTTCGCGTGTCGACATTATTGTTTTTGGTAATTCAATAAATGTAGGGCAAAAAAAAAAAAAAAGTCGGTGGGTAAAAAAGTAATGCGGGAGCTACTTTTATTTTTAGCACTTGGCAAATATGTTGGCAGCATTCATTGGATAAATTTGTTAAATGTGGTCACTAAAAAAAGGCAAATCATTCATTTAACCTCGTTTTTATTACTGCATAAAACAGAAAAAGCGCACCTTATCCTTCTTTTTTTTATCTTTCTCCAATATACTTTGTCATGACGGTCATTGTTCTTACTTTGACTGCATTAGCTACACTGGCTGCCTCGGTAAGTTTTATTAGCAGTATTATTCTCCTTTACCAACTATTTTTGTCTGACATGAAAGTACTAAAAAAAGACACGTGTGGTTGTCATTGGTAACATATATTTTTTCTACGAATATAGATATTCGGCATTCTTGTCTTTTTTTCACCAATACCTCGGAAACCAACCGAAAATGAGAAATATTATAAAGATGCAAAGAATAATAATGAACGAAAAAAGTTGCCGTCCATCTTTGATAATGCTAGTGTTTCACTCTCATGCATTGTTCCTGCATTCGATGAAAGTAAACGATTACCTACCATGTTGACCGAAACTATCGAGTTTCTACAAAAAAAGAAACGACAAAACAAGAATTTCACATATGAAATTATTATTGTAGACGATGGTAGTCGGGATCAAACAGTACAAGTAGCTTTTGATTTCGCCAAAGGACATAAGGAGAAGGATCTTGATATTCGTATATTGGCCTTAGAAAAGAACAGAGGTAAAGGTGGTGCAGTTACACAGGTAATTCAACTAATGTATATTTATATCAAAAGGTGAAAACGCATAAAAAAGCTGAATGGTGTACTGTAATAGTTTGTTATGTCTCAAATTATCAATTGATGAAAAATAAAATAAAAAAAACTCATTATTGACTTCAAATAAATTAAAGGGTATGTTGGCAGCACGAGGTGAGCGATGTTTAATGGTGGACGCTGATGGTGCCACTAGATTTTCTGATTTACAAAAACTTGAAGATGCATTGGATATCTTAACAAAAGATGGTCATGGTGTAGCAGTTGGCTCCAGATCACATTTGGTTTCTACGGAAGCCGTTGTCAAGGTAACTTCAACTTGGAAATACTGGATTTTACAGTGGGGAGAAAGTTTAATTAAAAAACCCGATACTAGATTGGGGTACAAAAATGGAAGCTTTTCACCCCTTGCTTGTAGATCTGTGTATTTATCGAGAAACTAATACTTCTTATTTATTTTATTTTTAGCGATCATTTATTCGAAATTTTTTAATGAGATGCTTTCACAGCCTTGTTTATGTACTTGGGATTCGAGGTATAGAGGATACCCAATGCGGTTTCAAGCTGTTTACTCGCAAGTCTGCTCAATCGATATTTCCAAACATGCATGTAGAGCGATGGATTTTTGATATTGAATGTTTAATGATCGCTCAACTCCATAAAATACCTATTCAAGAGGTTCAAGTTAACTGGCATGAAATTGATGGCAGTAAAATCAATTTAATGATGGATTCAATTCAAATGGCTCGTGATTTGTTACTGATTCGCTTAAATTATATACTTGGTTTATGGACTGTGAATGTCAATAAAACGATCAAAAGTCAATGATAAAGAAAAGCAAAAAAGATGCTGTGCATCCACTATTTCTTTTATTTTATTTTTTATTATTATTGTTTTTTTAAAAAAGAAATTCTGTTATTAACAACTTATTGATTTAGGTATCTTTCACTATTTAGTCTATTTTTTGTAATAACTTATATATTCCATAAATTCAAGGTTTTTGAATTATTACGAAGATGAGGATATGTGCACTATTTAGTTTTAGACCATCAAAGTCTAATGCCAGATTAAGCGGAGAGTGTTTTCTACCCTGAGCTTTCTCTATTTTTTTTTAATAACTGCTTTACACACACACACAATCGTTACTGTAGCGTATTCGAAATGACTTTCCGATTATTAGCAAGAGGAGGGCAACGATTCACATCATTAGGTACCCGCCGGGTACATGGACCAGTATTACATTCACGATCATTAGCTGTAACACCGAATTTAACAGCGTCAACAAATGCTTTCACACTTAAGTCGGCCGCGTCTTTGACATTACGACGCAACATGAGCAGCCGAGCTGCTGGTGGTTCAGCACCACGTATACGTACCATTCCTTTTCACCCAGTTCCAGCTTTAATGATATTGACTGCATTGTTATGTCTTGGCGTTGGACTGTACGAATATTTTCTATCCGACTTGCAAAAGTACCCTGCTCCCGTGCGTCAAGCTTTACGACGCGCCCTTTATTACCAAAACAAAAATGATATCCCCTTGTCACTGAAATATTTCCGTGAAGCATTGGAATTAGCAGTTGAATCACCTGAACTGGAACGTGATGGTGCTCCCTTGACGGGTATTATAATTCAGTTGGGTACTTATCTCGCATCTTTGGGACGTCATCCAGAAGCGAAGCAAACATTGACTTTAGCTTTGAGACATTTACTTGGTTTGGAGAATGATCGTACCATACAAGACCAAACAGAAAGATCATTATCTACAGACGCAGCTGAAAAGAAACCGGATTCAGCTATGTTTGAAGAAGATGTGAGTGCATTGGATCCTTTTGTTCAAAAAAAGGTAGTGGGTATTGCACAAAAGTTAGGTGATATCCATGCAGCAATGCGCCGTGATGATGAAGCAGAACAATGGTATACATGGGCTGTTGAACATTTATTAAGAATTTCATCAAGACCTACTTCCAAATATGGTGACGATGGAGATGGTCGAGTATTTGACAAGGAACATATGCCAAAATGGTTAACAAACACTGAGTTAGGTGGTTCTTTGGAAACGTTGGGACAATTCTATGCTGATAGGAATAAATATACGTAAGTATGTTACAATAATTGTATTAGTAGGATAAAAAAACCATTTATAATTCTGGAGTTTTGTGTCATTGTATACTAAATGGAAAGAAAAATCTTTTTATCTGAAATAGATATGCAATGCCATTATATCTTCAAGCCTTGACACTGGCAGGTGTTGATACATGTCATGCCGCAGTGATAATGAACAACTTAAGTGAAGGATTTGCTGCAATGGGTCGTTTAGAAGAAGCTAAAAATTGGGCTGAACGTGGTGTTGAGTTAGCACAAAATCCAAATACTCGTAAAGCCAACAAGGATGGAGAGGTTTGTGATGATACATGTGGTGTATTATTATATAATTTGGGTATGATTTACGAACAGATGGATGACAAGACAGGTGCAATGGTATTCTATTCCAAAGCTAAAAAACATGGACAAGAATTTAAGAATATTGATGTAGTACAAGAAGCTAATCAAGCCTTAAGACGATTACAATAATCAAATATATAAAAAATTGAAAATATTATAGATATGACATATACAAGTACATAAAAAACGCAATTCTTTTATTTTTTGGGCCCCTTTTGTAGTATGTTTTATTTTGTGTATGAGTGAAGAGGTCGTGAGCAATGAAGTGAGAGTGGAAAAAAAGAAGGGGAAAGGAAGAAAGAAAATGATGATATAATTGTACAACATAAAAAAAGAAGAAAGCAAAGAGAAAAATGTGGTGGCAGTAGTAGTAGTAGTAATAGTAAATACATGATGCAAATTAAAAAAAATAAAACAACGATGGTGAATGTACGGTAAATTTGAGATAAGCATTCAATCCGACAGCAAACATTAAAGCAACGCAAATGAAAGTGGGACCAGTTGTTTCATCATAGGGTCCAGCTGATCGTGCACGGATCAATTCTCGACGACGATAGTACAAGCCTACACCATAAATCAAGGTGGACAAAGAGACAAGGGTATATACCACACCGCTGACCTTGCCGACGGCATCACCAGCGTTAAAAAGTGCAAGCGAAAATGTTGAGAGAAGTGTTCCAAGGGACATCCAAGAAAAATAAGTACGTTCATTGGCAAAAAAGACCTTAGGTTCTACACGTAAAGGGGTAATAACCTTTTTAGGCACTCTGACACCAGGCGGCAACACAACAGGTGGACGCTTTGAATTATTGTCGTTCTTTGGCTTATCAATCCATTGGCTCCATATTTGGTTGAACTTTTGTACTACCGAAGTAGATGATGAATTATTTTGCTGTGCTGCAGCAGCAGCCGATGTTGAGCCATTTTCTGCTGATACTATACCATTGTTAATACCCATGTATGATGAACTAGATCCTCGATTTCCTAACAGCGATGTGCGTTCTGTAGCGGTTCCAGTGGTAGATGCAGGAATAGAAGAGCGTTGTCGGAAAGCAGGTTGATCCTCAGTAGAATTAATCAATGATGATGGAGGTGATGCTTTGTCCTTACCCTTGTGAGATTTTTTCGACACGGAAGGTGTTTGGGAGGGCAATACTGGTAACTGTTCAACCACTTCTTCATCAATTTGAGCAAGCCAATAGGGAAGTAATGCAACACGGGTATCAAAGATGAGCGCAATACCATGCACAAATTTGCTAAAATGATGTGCTTCTTCAAGAATTCCACTTTCTTCCAAATCAACAATCCACTCAGGTTCAGGTGTACCACTCGGAAGGTCAAGTTTAATTTCAAAAGTAGCGTATGGGTAACGATTAATTTCACTTGATGGTAACTTGGGGAAAGGATACTCGATATCAACGTCGGAACGATGCCATTGACCATCTGAACGACGTGTTGTCTTGTCATCAGCAAATAGCCCGGAATCTTCACGAATAAAACATAAGTCAGTATCAAGAGCCATACGGACACGCGTATCGCCTGGGATTTGAAAAGCTGTGCGTCGATAATAGGTGCGCAAGACAGGATGCATATGATTTTCCAAAATCATCTGTTGTACATTTCTGGCAAGTTGTTCAAAACGTTCGATATCTTGTTCTGACTTGCCCATGTTATTGCGCATTTTGGTAATAGATTTTTCAATAAAAGTTTTTTCACCACGTAAGAATCCTTCCACATACTTATCCTTGATTACGAAACGATCCGTCAATTCCCCATGCTCCTCATCTGCCAAAGTACGCCGCTCAACCGCAATGGTTGTATTATTCTTGGCACTACCATACCACCGAAGACGGATTATTTGAGATCCTTCAGCCGCCTCAACTCGAGAATTATAAGTTTCAAGACTGGAATTGTCGAGATAGAGCGATGAGATAGGTGGATCAATATTATCTTGCTTTAGACTATTATCGCGGTATACCAAGACGGGCAAATGCCGGAGTACGAATGTCTTGAGTTCCAGGATATTGTCTGTATGAACAAAAAATCGTTTCATAACAGTATTACGCCGACGATCTGTTGTTCCTGATGCACCTCCTACTGCTGTTGACGTAGTTTCATCATTGTTTGTTACAGCACTATTCTCTTGTGATTTGACGGTGATAGGTTTTTTAAATGACATTTCCTTGCCACCTTGACGAGCTTTGCTAAACAATTCTGAGAGCTTGATAAGTAATGCATCATCATCTTGTTTCCAAAAAGGACATTGGTTGAGTCGGACCATAAACATTGGACGCAGGATATAGTTGGTGTGGCGATCATGCTTCTTTACCATCTTTAAGAAACCAGTATAGTTCAAACGCGAAAAACGAGCTAGACGATTTACATCATCTGCAATTGCATTGATATTTTCTTGTATACGACCCATTTCTGATGAATCCGGTGGCTGTGAAGCAATCGCCTGGTCCCAAGAATCAATTCGGCTGGTAATTTCTTCCAATTTTTGTTGATGGAACGCATAAATCTGAAACAAAAATATTTTTTTTTGTTATTGTTACGTTCCAAATAAATATTCTTTCTTCACGACCTTGCCTCCTTCCCTTCCTTTCTCAAACCATAATATATATATATATATATATAACAGGAGATTTATTATACACACGCAAGATATCATTCATAATATGTAAAGAAAAATTATATCAAATCTCTCTTATCTTCCATTCATTTTTCAAAACCTTCCCTTCCTCTCATACCATACACAAAACAATAACATATTAAACAGACACACACACACAACAACAACTTGTCTAACCCCAAAATAATGATAATATTAATACGTACTTTTTCCAAATTATTATCTAATACTTCGACAAATTCGGTTTCGTCTTTTTCAGTAAACGGTCGGTCTTTCTCGGCTTTTCGAAGTTTCTTTTTGAGTCCATCGTAATCAATGTAATATTCTCGCCATTCTGGGTAAATGGCGTCCTTCAATCGTGATCCGAATTTCATTGTGTATTAGTTCTTTCAATCTAACGTACTGAAAAGGTGAAAAAAGTAAACCGAAAGAAAGGAAGAAAGCAAGAGAAACAAAAAAAAAAAAAAGAAGAAACAAAAAAATAAAATGCCAATTATAATCGAGAAGCGGAGCTTTTTATAAGCACCTTCTGATCTGATTTTGGTTGCATTCTTTCTTTTTCTTTTTAGCTTTATCAGAAACAAAATAATCCGCATAGCAAAACAAAACAACAATTCCATTGATTCTGTAATCTAAAATTTTATTTATTTCTTTGAGAATCAATTGTAAAAAGCGTGTCATGTTCAATTGTTCCAACAGATGACAAACAAAGAAAAAAATGTTAACTTTCAAAAAATTAAAAAGATTATGTACACAACATATTGTGTTTTGTTACACAGGACCTTTTTTTGTAACCAGTTGAAATTGATCAGTTTCACCTCGTGACCAATCCGTTGGACGACAATGCATCTTGAACCGTCACGGGATCTTGAAACGCGATTTTTTACTTGTCATTTTTTGTTTCTTATTTTCCATTTAAATATAAACATAAACAGACTAAAGCTTATTTTATATTGTATTGAAATTATATGTCATCATAGAAATGTATTTATTTATTTAATATTACGTTTTTCATATATATATATACTGTATCTGGTTCACATTGTTATTGAACTTGATAAGTTTCTATTCTACAGGCTCATATGCATATGTTTGTGCTAATGTCATAGGAACATCAGCAATACACAGTAAGCATTTTAGAATAAATTAATCATAAGTAGGTATCACAAAATAAACAAGAGTTGGAACAATAGATCCGCCGGGAAACTGATAATTTAATATTATACCTATAATAAAATCAATAACTATAATTTTATTCCTGTTTTTAACATAACATTTATTATAATATTAATAGGGTTATTTGTACAAATCTAATAATAATCAATTATTTACATGATAATATTTATTAACACATATATATATATATACAATAATATAAAAATTCAAAGAAAGTTTATAGGTTAATATCTTTCCGTCTAGTCATTTTATCCCGTTCACGCTTTTCTTGTTTTTTGGCTTGTCGATTTGAATGTTCTAAATACATATCAGACAGGTCTTCGTGTTTTGGCTGTCGTTCTTGTTGTGCTTCATCATATCGTGCTTGCAACATTGATTTTTTCTCTAAATCATTTGGATCGTCAATCGTGATATGCACGTCTTGTTTACTAAATGGAGCTTGTTTAGTCGCTGTCGGTAACCGATAAATGTTTTGTGAAGGTATATAATCAGGTGAAGAAGAAGATAAGACTTGAGGTATTTGTGGGAGAATTTGATACAGATCATTTTTTCTAATCTTTACATCATATTCATCTTTGTCTCCATTTTCCAAAGCAACCGAGCTTCTTTTCTTTAATTCGATAATCTCAGGGACAACTTGAATCTCGGTTATATATTCGTCATCTTTTTCATCATGAACATTATCATCATTACTATTGTCATCGTCATTATTGTCGCTCTCTAATTCCATGATTCGGTCTCCTTCTTCAGGTTCAAGTTCTCCCCATAAAGTACGATCTACATTTGTTGGATCTGTCTGAGATGAGGTTGCAAGATGAACATCCTTATTATCATTTGAAGATGCTGTACCAAATATATCCCCATAGAGTGGATGGTTTAACTATATGTTTAGAATGATATATTATTGTTTATGGCTTGATATAATTTTCATGTGATGCTAAGTCTGCTTTTCTTTTCAAAAAATAAATAAATGGATTAATACTTCATCTACTGGAGGATGGCCCCATTGTCCTCGCTTAAACCCCCATTCACCTCCTTTTGGTATGGGTGCATTAACTCCAGGTATTACAACATGTGGATAGCTTGGTGGAGGTCCATAATTCTGCATGGCAAATAACCAAGGTGGTGGTTCGGTTTGTTCCAATGCTTCTTTTAACGTTGTGGAAATTTTTCCTGGTTCAAATTGATTCATATATTCTTTTCCTTCAAAATATCTGATGTTAAGATATTATTATTATTTTTTCCATTTTCAATCAATATCATTCCAATTATAATAAATCCTGTAAATGCATAATATATATATATGACAAAAGAAAAAGGAAAAAGGAAACTCACAAATCACCGTGGCCTGTCAACTTTGGTTTGCTTTGAAAACGATAGAATGCATCATGTAATTTTTGATAATCCAAATCCATCTTTCCAAGTTTTGGGTTAAGACGTGCTCGTCTTTTTGCACTACATCTAGATGCTGCTTCTTTTTCTTTTATTGCATCACGAATTTCTGTAATTCCTGTTTGTTTTAAAAAATCTAAACAATTTTTTTTATAAATATTCAAAAGCACAAGAAAATTCTTCTTTTTTTAATATTCGCTGTTCATGGAAACGGCTTGGGTATAGAAAAACCGTTGTTTTACCTGGTAGTTCCCATTGCTTTCTTTCTTTGCGACGTTGTAAATAAGGCCTACGCTGACACCAGTGTCTTGGTACTGGTATTGTGTTACGATACGATTTTAATGAAACCAAAAGCTTTGGATCAATGGCGGTCACATCCCATGGTTCAACAATTTCGGGTATATCCGCTAACTGCTTCAGTTCTTCCACACTCAGTCTTGTCAACCGCTTCACTTGCTTTCTCGAGATTTGTGGCCTATCATTAGTTTCCTCCTCATACGTGCCATTTACCGCGTCGCTTTCTGTAATATGTGTTGAGAGTGTATTTGTTGATGATATCGTCGGTGATGTCGCTTTTGTGTCAGAAATGTTGAAATGATCGAGAACATGTGAAAAATGTTGTAATACCGATTGGTCTACAATTAATGGTTCATTCTGTAACGTTTCATTCTTCTGCTGCTAAATATATAAATTTTAGACAACACATGAGTATTCTGCATTGAGAGAATTCAAAAAAAAAAAGAATTCGCTGTTATCTACGATTACGAACAGTATCATTAGAATGGCCGGGTTCTTGTTGTTGTTGTTCCTGACGTAGTTTCCTCAATTTCTTTTTTGCTCGTCGTTTATGTTTTAATGCTATTACCCGCTCAGGTGTAATATCATCTTTAGTAGCCATTATAATCCTTTTATCAAAAAAAAAAAAAAAAAAAAAAAAAAAAAAAGTAGTGTCAAAAAAGAAAATAAAACTTGGTTTCAAGTATAGAAAATAAAAAATATGCAAATTTATATTTTGTTTTTTTTCTCTTCCCGCTTTAATTCTCGACTTCACAGGACAAAAGCTTGGCAAGAAACCTTCTATTTTTCCCAGTTCTTAATTCCATTGCCAGGGGCACTGTTATCATAGACAAGATAATGAGCTATACATATTCATTACCAACAACAGGTGCAATGTCATTTGTTGACTTTTTCAAAGATGTTGGTGCTTATTCGTCCGAAATCTCTGATGCAACAGCTCAACGAGGGAGAGTTAGAACTGTGTTAAAAGGTCTAAAGAAAGAAGCTCAAGAAGTACGCGACTATCGCCATATTGTTAACGTAATGTATATACTATTATAAAAAAAAAAGTGTCGTGTTCTACTTATCATATAATATTAAGAGAGGCAGTGGATAACAGATGGGTGAAAGTTACATATCAGTATTTTTCTATTGAAAAGATATCTCAAAATGCTTATGTGTATGAACTTATATATACTATTATGAATTATAGACAGTCGAGGATTATCTACCATATCTTGTCAGTGTAATCAATTGTCTCGATTCTGGTGAACTTAAATTAAAAAAGAGTATTGGTAAGTGGAGTTAGAGGCGGTTATCAAATGGGAGACTCGATTTTTACTTAGATATAGTTGGGAGAAACACTGCTTATACAAGATGAGCTCTAAAACCATTTTTATCTTTGTTTGTGTAATCTAGAAACTTCTTGGCGCTCGACTCTGAGTGATCATATTATTCATACTGGTAGCAATGCGCCTCGGATAACTTGCCCTGATATATACTATGAATTATTGTTCGTTTTGATGACTTATGGTTATGCTTGTTCAATGCAAAGTAATGATATTTTGAAAACAATACAGGAAGGATCTAGTACAGCGTCTGCAAAATATAACAAGGTAAATATGATAAAGCTCCTAAAACACATCAGTAAAAAAAATTATATATAGTGTGTGTGTGTGTGTGAAAAAGGTGTTAATAGTTAGGCTCTGATAATAATACAGAAACATGGCTCAATAACTTTACTCGGTCTTTTTTGTACGTGTGTTAGGCGGCAGACTCTCTAAATACAGCAGCGAGTGTATTTAATTATGTTGCATATGAAGTTATACCAAAATGGCGACAGCCACCGGAAAACCAGCCAGTAGAAACCGTCAAAGAATTACCGGTTGCATTATCAAAGTAGTAATTACGAAATACATCGTATTTTTTTTCAGTTGTGATTTGGCAGAGGATAGGGGCAACTACATTTTTTTTTTAATTTTTGTGGTGATGACGATACTTTGACAGAAAAAGCAAGAAAGCACTCACAAATATGTACACTCACTCTATCCAGGATGGCATTAGCAGATGCACAGTATATTGCAATCAACAAGGCACTGTTAGCTGGGAACGTTTCGAAATCGTTGGTTGCAAAGCTATATATCGGCATTGGAGGACAATATGAAATGGCATATGGACTTGTATCATCTATTACAGGTACCCAAGAAGTGTCGACAGATCTAAAAAAATACATTTATGATGGGGCCCAGTTTTACAAGGTAAAAAATAAGAATAAGCAACGACGGACAACTATTGATTTTTAACTTTTAAGAACTAAAATTATAAACAAAAAATATAGGCAATGGGGAAAAAATACCTTGCATTAGATGCTAACGATAATCAGCAAGTATACGATTTGGAATATCACTATTAATATTGGGGAATGCATTAGTAATTAAATAGATACATGGCTCTTGACACAAAAATAAACTGATATAATAGGAAAATGGGTGAAGCAGTCGGTTTTCTTCGGGAATGCAAAGCAGATCTACGATTCATACAACATTCAAGTCTATCCAAACCACACTTACGAAAATCTGGTGTTGCTTCAAGAGCATATAAGGAAGAAGAGACTGTTTCTGAGCTGTTACAGAAGTTCACCATGATTAATGATACGGTAATTTTGCTCAATATCAATACATAATTTCTTCTTGTTCTTACGTAAATAATTACTATATAAAATTACAGGTAACATACCAAGATGTACCGTCTCGTCAAGATCTTCAGCGGATTATCCCTAATGGTCGAGGTGTTCTTCAACTGAAACAATATCAACTTCCATCACCCAGATTTGGACCTACACGTGAAGAAGAACAGAGCGCATGCTATGCGCGCTCTGGTGCTTATTATTAATATACAGCAATAAACTATTATATATGAAGCATTAGCTGGGGTACATTTTTTTAAAAAAAAAATATTCCTTTCGGTGCTAAGAAATAGAAGTAGTAAAGAAAAAGATAGTTAAGCACTTGTCTAATGTGTTCTTCTTCAAAAATCCCACTTTTATGATAATTATAATAGCCACTTACATAGTTATATTGCTTTTTTTTATTCCTCTTGCTCAAAGTGATGAACAATTGATATTCTTACTCATTATTGTGCTTACTTAATAATCACCATGGGACGCAGCCTCGAACTCTTTAGATTCCTCAGGTACGATGAAAAGTTGCTTGTTTTATTTAACGTCTCCATTGAACACAGCGTCAGGTCTGAGATTTTTGTTCGCGACAGATTACTAAAAAAGCTTCTGGATACGTAAGAAAAAACCTTAGCAAAGGAAAAGGAAACGATATAAAAAATGAAAGGGTCATACATATTGGAATGTTAAGCTTAAGTTGTTTAGAATGATGTTATTGAAGAGGAAGATGGTTGAGGAGCTGATGTGGTTTTTTCTAATATATATATATGCTGTAAATAGTTATAACGTAGCATACCTAGTCTAGTTCAGGAGGAGGAGGAGGAGGTTCGATTAATTTAAATAAAGCTTTACCAGGTTCTGAATCGATGTATTGATCCTGGGTGTTGGTGATAGTCTAGCTCTGCTAAGAGCCGATATAGTGTTTGCCATTTATTTTTAAGCTGTTGTATTGTAGTAGTGGATTTCGGTTTTGAACAGGATAGGTTGTTGAAAAAACGCGAGATTGTATCTTTTGTTATATGGCGTGGGACTAATAGCTGTTGATGCATGTGTAAACATGTAATGGAACTTGTTTTGGTTAGGGTGCTGTTGTACAACTCGAGCATATTTTTCTTTTAACTTCTAATAACCACCTTATTTGCCAATGTATACATCGACTATGTTACTTCTTGGTCATTGGAAACCACAGTAGTGGGTCAGTGCTGAGTTTGGGTCCATATACTTTGAATGTTTTAGATCCCTATATTGCTGCTATCATTGTTTGGGGGTTACTATTTGTATAATATTGTTTTGATGTTATTTTTGTTGTTATTTTTCTGTTGTGTTTTCAAAAGTCGTTGCAACTAGTTGCCATAGTGCTCCTTGCTGTAATTTTCTCCAATGGCTTGTCAAAAGTTGGAAAGTCAGTTTTGGTTGGAGGTTTGAGAATACTGTACAGTATCATCAGGGAGGCAGGTGGCTCGAAGTATAAATTTTGCTTGAAGAATTTGAGTTTGTTTTTCCATACTTGGCAGGTTTGTTAGATGTCTCATCACTTCCGAGTTTTTATGGACACCATATATAGTTCTGACACAATTATTTTGTGCTCGTTTCAAATAATTTATTTGTGCTTTAATATAATCACCATAAAAAAAATCCTGTAGAATCCTGTGAAATCCTGTGGAAATCTCTAATTCACGGGATTTTTGCGTTACAATTATGTGAGAGTTATGAGAATAATAGAAAGAACTGAGTTTTTATTTATTGATATCTTAATTGCTATTTATATGTTATTCATATTTATAGAATATAACTGTCACATTATCCCCCTTTTTCTAAGGAAAATAATACTAGTTTCAATGCTTATTACAGTTATTGATAATATGGTTCCAGTTGTGCTTGATTCGCTGTTGTTGTTGTATATTGGTTCTTTACTTTCATTTGTAAAGTATATGTATGTTTATTTATTCCAATTTTTATTATTTTCCATGGTCCTGAGAATTTCGGTTTTGGAAAATGGCGACTTTCTACTGGTATAACTTTTAATACTTGCTCTCCTACTTTGTATTTTCGTTCGGGTAGACGTCCTTTATTATAATATTTTTGTTGACGTATTTGTGCTGTATTAATATTCTTTTTAGCTTGTTCGTGAATAATCGGTAAGTAGTGATTTAGATATGCTATCCAGGGTTGTGTATTATGGTTTGATATTGGTGGTGGTTCCATTCTTGCTGTTGTTGGTAATGTTGCTATTCTTCCAAACATTAGTTCAAATGGTGAGAATCCTGATGATGCTTGCTGTGCTGTATTGATGCCAAATGTTATAAAAGGTAGAAATGCATCCCATTGTTTTGGAAACTGTGCTGTGTATGGTGCTAATGCTGTCTTTATCGTAGAATTCATTTTCTCTACTAACCCGTCCACTTGAGGTCTTTCCACACTTGTGGTCGTTCTTGCTATTCCAAGTCGTTCACATATTGCTCTCATTGCTTCCGAGATAAAGTTTGTTGCATTATCAGTTATTAATCTTTTTGGTTGATTAAATATTAGAATCAATTGAAATAACATAGCATTTGCTACATCGGTTGTTGTAAAGCCTGTAAGTGCAGCCGTTATCACCCATTTTGTCAAATATTCCATCATGACCAACATGTATTTATTGCCTTTTTCACTTGTTTGATGGAAAATCGCTATATCTGCTGCCCACACTTCTCCTGGTTTTCCGACTGGTATGCTTTGCAAATGCCCATATTTATGTTTTAGTGCTTTATACTTTTGACAGCTGTCACATTTACGTACTCTTTCAATTATGTCTTGTCGCATGGTTGGATACCATCCATATTCGCGTGCCTTGGCCAACGTCTTGTCTCAACCCATATGTGCTCCGGTTGGATGATCATGAATCAATTGAAAATAATATTGACATAAGATTTTGGGAATGACTATAACATATTTGGTTGGGCTGGTTGAAATTCGGCGAAAAAATAAATTTTTCATCCATTTAAAATCGTCATCCTTTATTTTCGTCCATTCTTGGATTTGTATATCATTTTGCTGATGTTGTTTTATTTGTTCATCATTAAGTATTTGTTGGTTATTACTGTATGCTCTGCTGAGTGCGTCGGCATCTTTGTTGTCCATACCTTTTCGGTGCACGATTGTAAACTCATATCGATCTAATTCCAATATCCATCTGGCGATTCGTCCTCTAGGTGTTTTAATGCTGAGAATTGCTTTGAGTGCTTGATGGTCTGTGTAAATTGTTACTGTGGCCCCATGAATATATGGATGAAAATATCTTAAACTCCATACTATTGCTAGACATTCTTTCTCTGTTGTACTGTAATTTCTTTCTGCATTCGTTAAGATATGGCTAGCATAGGCAATTGGTCGTTCTTGCTGTACTAGAACACTTCCAAGTCCCACATCACTGGCATCAACATGTAAATTATATGGCATGTTTGCGTTTGGATATGCTAAACATGGTAGTGATACTAACATTGCTTTGAGTTTGGTGAATGCCTTGTCTGCCTCTTCATCCTATTTATATTTGGTGCCTTTTCTTAATTTCTTGTATAATGGCTCTGCTATTGTTGATAATGAACGAAGATATTTATAGTAGAAAGCACGCATTCCTAGAAATCGGGAAAGAGACTTGGGATCACTATGTGGTGTTGGATATTGTTGTATCGCTTCAGTTTTTGCTGGGTTTGCTCTGGCCCCTTCTCCAGAGACTAGAAAACCTAAAAATTTCACTTCTTGTTTCAGGAAACAACATTTGCAGATATTGATCTTTAGATTCCGATAAGCCAGACATGCTAACACTTCCTTTAGTTTCTTAATGTGGTCTTCTCTTGATGCGGGTACCTTTAAATTTGCAGTACTGCAAATGCAGTACTTTTTTGCAGTAGTAGTCGGACAAGACCGGAGATTTTCCGCACAATTGACCGGATTTTCTCGAGTATTACTAACTATAAAAGGTGCTTTGCAGTACTCCTTGCGGTAGTTTGCAGTACTTTGCAGTACTTTGCAGTAGTTCTTTGCAGTAATGATTTTTATAAAATTATATATTAAACTTGTTTTTGTATAGTATTTCTTTAAAATTTATGGAATCATAAATTTATGAATAATATACATTTAATAAATCAAAAGTTTAATATTTAATATTAATCTCTTAAATTCTGATCTTTATCAGTTCAGCAAATACATTATATTACATATAAGTTACTTTTTTCTTTAAAAAAAATACTATCCCCTGTACACCATGGGAAAAATTAGCGACTATCGCAGATATCGCAGAGGAATCGCAGATATCGCAGACACATTTGAACACAGAAAACCAAAATGGGAATTAAAAAATGGGTTTATTCCTGAAAAGGAAGAAAAAATTCGTAAAGTTAGCAGACAGTGCAAAAATCGCAGATATCGCAGAGGAATCGCGGATATCGCAGACACATTTTGAACACAGAAAACGAAAATGGG